>CM060090.1:7128027-7372810 GCA_030522485.1 Stenchaetothrips biformis | reverse complement strand
AAAAAGAATGTATTTATTATTTTTTTTAAATTAAAAGGGAGACAAGTACCCCGCTGTCTTGAAATATCGCCGTGGATCTTGATCCCCACGTATGCCGAGGTCTGCCCTTGCGCCCAGTTGCCGGAGAACAACGGACAGCAGGTCGGGAAGTGGGCCCCCTCCACGATGTCGTCCAGCACGACCACCCTCCACTGCCGGCCGAGAGCACAGTGAAGACGACAACGGGTGACCGACCCCTCCACCTACATTCCATGTAACCTGCTTTTCTTGGTTGCGGTCCTGGCGCCGCACGAACGTCCAGCCACACGAGGTACACGATGAGGCGATCAACATGACCCAGGCGAACACGAGCCAGTTGCGCTCCAGCGGTGGCGATACAGCTTGGCGTCGCGCAGCGGGTGCACGTAGTTGGGCGGCACGTGAGCACCAGTCCCGGAGAACAGCGACAAGTGGTGCTAGGCTGCAGTGGAGAGGCGCGCGGCCCGCTCGGCCTGTCAGACCTAACAAGGAGACAGGCAACACCGACCGATCACGTCGCTCTGCCTCTTTCTGCACTCACCGGTGCGTTGGTGTGATGGTGACGAACCTCCATCGTGCCTGCCCGGTGACACACTTGTAGCGGGAGCTTGCTCCAGCTCTTGCAAGCCAGGTTTGAGCGGCAGGAAGCTGAAGTCGAACGTGACGAGTCGACATGCCCTTGGCCGCGGCGGCCTGGGGGAGCGACGGGCGAGTTGGCTCACTTACTCAAAACACGGCACGCACGTGAGCACCGCCCACTTGGTTACCTGGAGGGACGCGTTGGTGAGGCCGATGCCAAGTGCAATGATGGTGTTGAGCCTGGAGCGCACCGGCACCGCGAAGGAGACGTCCTCGGACGCGACCGCTTGAGGAGCACGGCCGAGGTGGAGCAGAAGGCCTCGTCGCCGGGCCACTTCTCCTGCAGCACCACCACGGCCTCCAATCTGCACCAGGCAGAGGGGGAAACAACTCAAAATTTTTGTGTACGTTTTACAAAATTTCTTAAAGTTTTTTAAAATTTTTAATTTTGTAAAAGTAGCAAATTTTACTCAAAATTGACAAAATTTGATTTTTTTTTTCAATTTTTTTTAGATGAACACTGTAAAAAAAAACTATAGTCAAATTCCTATACATGTATATGAAGCTATTTACATATACGCATATAGGAATTTTACCATACACCTTTATGGCAATTTTCCTATGCATCGGTATTGTATTATGACTATACGTCGTATAGGCATTGTCCAATCCGTTTGTATAGGATTTTTCCTATACATCGGTTATAGCAGCATTGCTACGCATGTATAGAATTTCTCGGATTTCCCAAAAAAGAACGCAAATTATGCAAGCCGTTAGGCTGTGTTGACGTTATCATATTCTAAACTCCACGGCTATGATTGGAGCCGTGTTATCATGACTTGAGGTGCAGCCGGTCCGCCAATCTGACGAAGTCAGACCACTACTTGTCCTCCCATGGTGAAGGGGGACGTATCATAGTCAAAAAATGTAGGCAGTCGAATTGCCACCCGACTATCTCACACTCAAGGCAAGCTTGTGCCTCTCCACCCAACGAAATTCCTAACCGTAGCTTCCACCGAGAAGTAAGTCCGTAAAACCGATACTAGCGCCATCTAGCGGATCATCTGGGTTACAGACATAGAAGCAGCTTTGCGACTTTTGTCACAAGTGAAGAATTAATCGCATTGGTTCCCATTATTTGTACAAGTTACAAAAATTTGAATCTCTGCTACAACACTTCAGAACAAAATTATTTTTTTCAGTCAGTCATATTTCTATACACGGGTTGGAAAGTTCCTATACATGAATAGGATTTCAGGGCGTTCCTATACATGGATAGGAATTTTCCTATACATTTTCGGCTTGAATACCAAAAAACCTGTACAAATCGGAAAATTCCTATACATGTATCGGAATATCCATGTTTCCTATACATGTATAGGAATTTTGCTAGGCCACTGTATTGTAAAAATCCGATCATTTTTTACAGTGAATCTATTTTTTTTTTCAATTCTCTTTGATTTTAGTGATAATTTTTTTGAAATCCAAAACCCAATTCTGACATACCTCCAGGTCGCCGGCGTCACCGCTGTCGGCGCTGGTGGCGGGGAACACGACCTGCAGCACGCCGGTGCCGTCGTAGGCGTGCAGGTTGTACACGACGACATGGTCGGACCACAGCGGCGCGTTCGTCCTGGCGCTGAGCTGGCCTCGCACCACCTCGCCGGCCAGGCTGGGCGCGGGCAGGGACACGCCGATGGCCTTGGGGACGGCGGGCGCCTTCCCCGCGGGGCCGTCGCTGTACACCTGCAGGTCCACCATGGCCACGGTGGGCGTGTTGGACAGCAGCGTCGGCGGCACGGGCTCGAACCACGACAGGCTCCCGTTGATGAAGGCCACCGTGAGGCCGAACGCGTCGGCCTTGGCATCCAGCTGCCGACCCTTCTCCCGGTCCACGTAGAAGTCGCAGTGGGCCGGCAGCGCCGCGGTGTCGTTGCTGCGCTCTGCGATGGCCGCCATGGACTCCACCTGGGTCCACACGGTGATGCGGCCGAGGCCCGGGGCCGTGCTGCCCGAGTCCACGTCCACCACGAACGGCGCGGTGCCCGGAAGCTGCCGCCACTGCACGGCCCTCACCACGTTGGTCAGGGTCTTGATGGCGCTGCGCGCCCCCGCGCGGAACTGCGCCGCAAGGAGCAGGAGACGGACTTGAAGGACCGGCAAAGAGAAACACCCCTCCGCATGGGTTCTCACCTTCCGCTGCCGGTCCACGTGGCCGGGCAGCAGGTCGGTGTACAGCAGGTAGTCCGGCTCCAGCAGGTCCTCGTCGACGGTCAGGTTGCGGATCTTCTTGGCCATGTCGCTCTCCGCGTTCACCGTCATGTGCGTGACCACGCGGGTTATCTTCCTGCGCGGACACAGCGTTGTACTACTGTGGGGCGTCCCCTAGTGCGCCGGCGGCGGCCGGCGGCGACCCTACCGGAAGTGGTCCTCGATGTCCGCCGTGCTGATGGGCGGCGGCTCCCTGCGACGGGCCAGCTGGATGAGCTGGTCCGACACCTTCACCAGCAGGGCGCCCATCTGCTCCGTCAGGTCGTCCAGGAAGGTGCCCGCCTCCCGCACGCCCAGGTCCCCCAGCATGAAGGCCAGCGCGGCGTACTGCCACCACAGCGCGGCGTGCGGCCGGCTGCCGATGTACTGGTTGCACAGCGCAGCCACGCGCGCCAGGTCAGACTGCGCCGGGGCGTCGCCGCTCTGCAGGGCCGTGGCCAGCGCCGAGGCGATCATCACCGTCGCCACTGTCACGAAGAGACGAAGGCCGGAGCGTGAATCGGGCCTCCCCGTCCACTCCGCGCAGAAAAGAAATAAATCGGAACGGCTTGAAATCACCCATGTCGTTCCCCTTCTCGTAACGGAGCTCGGCCCTCTTGATGGTGATCGACAGGCTGGCCGTGGAGGGCCTCCCCTGCAACAGGGCGAGGCGAGGAGTGAGACGGCTGCTAGTCGCCCTCCAGCGGCCGACGGCTGCCGACGGCCTGCTTACCCCCGACACCTGGAGTTCCGTGGTCCACTCGGAGCCCCATGGCATGGTGGCCACGACGAGCACCGGCCGGTCCATGAACACCAGGGCCACGCCCACCCCGGAGAACGTGTACCCGATGAGCACTCGGTCTGCACAGGCACGCGGTCAGGCACGGCAGGTCTGGGACGAGAGGCGGTGGCGGGGATAGGCCTCACCGCCCTGGTCAGTCCGATGGAAGAACTTGTAGATGGAGTAGCCGGCCCAGCGCGAGTGCGGGTCCGAGTTGTCGCGGCACTTGATGGTGGTCCTGACGCCGTAGCCCAGCGCGCTGCACGTGTGGTTGGGCTGCGGAATCACGGACAGCCGGAAGGTGCTCACGCGCACCCACGCGCTGTCCGTCGACACTTCGCCCGAATTTCATGTTAGGGGTTGACGGTGAACCTCGCGCATTTCAGCACGGAACCCCCTTTCCCTTACCGCTCAGACTGACGACGTAGGAGAGGTGCTCCTTGAGGGCGGGCGGGGCGATAATGTAGCGTTTGCCGACGGACCCCGCCGACAGGGTGGGCTTCATGTCCTCGGCGCGCGTCGCGTTCTTGTCGTCGTCGGGGTCCCTGCCCAAGCTCCAGGACAGGCGCGGGCACTCCGCCGAGCACTCGGCGCGCAGGGACACGCGCTCCGAGGCCAGCGTGCCGAGCCCGGTGCCGCAGTTCCGCTCGCACCTGCCGCCAACGGGACTCTGAAGCGGACGACGAGGAACACGAACGCGCGAGCAGCGCCACTCACACAATGGCCACGTTGACGGGCACGTTGTCGTCCACGGTGACGGCCTGCCGGAGGACCTGGGGGTCCAGGAAGAGGCGGCTGGCCTCCAGGACGACGACGAACCGGTGGCCGTGGCGTAGCAGCCCCGGCGGCACGACGACGCGCTTGCCGGTGGCGGAGCGGAAGGGGCACGGCCCGCTGCCGCTGGTCGTGCACCGCCACTGGAACGTCACGTGCCGCAGGTCCTTCTCGTTCAGGTCCACGGACTTGCTGGCGTCCAGCACGAGCGAGTAGCGCGGCGACACGATGCGCGCCGTGCCGCCCAGCAGCAGCACTTGCAGGGGCGCGGGCACCACCAGGAAGTAGCCCTGTGAGCGGCGAGGTTGCCGATCGAGTGCAGGCGCTGCCCCGCCAGGGCTACGAGGACGTCAACGCCAAGCTCACCGTGACGAACTCCACCAGACGCGTACCGTTCCACGCCGCGAACTTGAGGCAGTGCTTGCCCATGGGCAGCGTGTACGCCGCCGCCTGGAAGCGCATGTCGGGCGCGGCCACGGCCGGCAGGTCCAGCTGCGCTGCAGCGGGCAGGTTCAACGTCACGCCCCTCCGCGGACCAGTGCACAGTGGGTCAGAAGACCGTTGAGGTGGCCAAAATTGTAGACGCGTTTTGAGCTCTTGGCCGCCTGAACGATCTTCTGACCCACTGTGCAGTGCCTTGTCCCTACTCACACGAGGTACCGATGCGGAGGGCCAGGCTGAACGTGAAGGAGTACCCCACCGGGCTGCCCAGCGTCGCCGTGTCCTGCGCCTCGCCCAGCACCTGCACCGCGTCCAGGCGGCTCCAGTGCGGCATGGCGCCGTCGGCGTCGAAGTTTGACCCGCTGCGGTCCAGAAAAAGGTTGTCAATTTGTTGTTTTTTTTTTAAATAAATAAATAAAGAAAGCAAAAAAAAAAAAAAAAACAACGAGGATTGAGATCCTACAGCTCCGGCAGGCTAAGCTCCACGGTGCGGTCCTGGTCTGGCGGCACGACCACCTTGAGCGCAAACACGTGCTGCATCTCCACGCCTCTGGGGTTGGGCGGGTAGTTGATGAGCTGCAGGTGGTTCTTGATGGTGCCCTTGGCCGACAGGCGGCGGTTGAACACGTGCTTGAAGCGGACCATGTAGCGGCGCCCTGCGAGCGTCCAAGGTTGAAGCGTGGAGCGCGTCCTCCCGGATGCCACGAGATTCGCAACTTGCCTCGAGGCATGGCGGCGAAGTCCGGAGTCCCCGGGGCCAGCGCGTCGAGGCCTAAGGACGGCACCTCGTCGGCGAGGTAGCCGGTGAAGAAGTCCTCGGCCAAGCGCACGTCCACCACCCCGTCGGCCCAATGAACCTGCACGAACGTGCTCACTCATTCCGGCACTGCGCGCATTCTCAGCACTTCCATGTTTGAAGAGACCGAACCTTGACCATGAGGTCCTGCCCCAAATCGGAAAGGCTGAGCAGCAGGGGCAAGTCTTCGAAGAGGGCCACCTTGGGCAGGAACACGAAGTACGGCGCGGAGGCAGTTGCCGTTGGGTCGCTGATAGCTGCAACCCGAGTGGAAACGTCAGCGAATCCCTGCTTCTTGGACCTTGGACTATGACTGCCACGTCGGTACCTCGCTGGCAGTGCATTCCCTGCGTGCTCCCGTTCCTGCACTGGGTGCAGTAGAAGCCGCTGTACACGGTCACGCACGCCCCCGGGGCGCACTTGACGTTGAACCCGTCCTCCAACTCGCAGTAGTCTTTGAGGGCGTTGCAGTCCGGGCCGCGGAAGGCGTCAAAGCATCTGCACGTCAAACCGTCCTCGCTCAGCTCGCCTCCGTTGCCGCACGCCACGGCCGCGGACACCCCGACCAGGACGCCGTTTAGGGCGAGGCATGCGAGCACCGCCAGCGCTGTGCTTGCGGACGCCCGCATCATCGCAGGGTTGTGGCCGAACACGAAGAGTGTGTCTTTGGGACAGGTCTCCGCCACAACCGAACCAATGCGCCCAAGAACAATGTAGCAGCACTTTAACCAACACAAAAAGGGAAACGGATGAATGCCTCTTTCGTGTTGTGATTTCAGAAGTTGAAACCAATGATAAACATTCTTATAATATATTATGCTCAATCTTTTGATCTCATAATTAGTCCACTTATTTTTCGAAGTCAACTAAAACCATAACAATTTAGCTGTTTCAGGCTGGCTATCCTGTAAAAATTATTCGCAGTTCGCTGGTGCCAATAGTGCTCCTCTCACTCCTCCTGCCTTCTGCTTGTTTTGTTTGGAACGTTGAATGGAAACGTCAGTTTAACTTTTGATCAACACCTGTATCCTGCATTCCATCGTTTTTTTTTTTTTTTTAAAAGCATGAAGTCGACCGTGGTAGACCCGTGGAGGAGGGACCCAGAAGAGACCCAAGTTGAAGAAATTACGCAGGATTCGTCGATGTGCTTTGAGGACAGTTTTGTTGCAGACTGCATTGACAACCTAGAGGAGGCCCCAACGAGCCGTTTGCCCGATTCAGCAGAGTACCTCGCATCTTTGGGTATGACTTCTTTTGAAATCCAATGTTATTCGGTATATTTACGTTAATATTGTCAAGGTCATCCTTTTACTGAGTCACGAATGTTTTGTCGAACCAGCCCCTCCCCTGTTCTAGCCCCATACAAATTGGCCATACGGTTTTACTCAGATTGCACTGTTTACTGTTTCAGAAAGCAAATTGGAAAGGCTTAGGTCCAAGCGAAAGGGAAAGGATATTGTTAAATCATTGGAAGAAAGAAATAAGTCGTCCATGATAAACTTCCTATCAAACGGAAATCAAAGTGTCCTTGATGATGATGACTTCATTTTGGATACACCAGTCGGGAACAGTCATCCTATAATGAGATATGTTGCACCAGACAAACAAGCACTCACTTTAGGAGAGTTGGTGGAACTTTTAAAAGCAGATCATCTAGCTCAAGTTCTCGAGCATCATGAATCGGACGAAGAGAAGAAATCGCAGGAGACACCTAATTGAAGTGTATTAGGTCCAGAACCTCAACTCTATTGTATGTTATGATTTTGTGAACTTTCTTTTATAGCACTGTGCTGATCATGTTAGTGTAGGATGTTGTCACTTTCCCATTTATATTCTGGGTTGTTGTTAACCATGTCAATAGGTCATAACGGATAAATGAAAAGTAATAGTTTGATACAAAAGCCCATTTATTACATACATATATTAATCATACACAACAATAACATGTGCGTTAAATAAATGTAACAAACATGTAGAATCACAGACAGAAACTGCTCTTTGAAGTATAAGAACTTCCTTAAAAAATTGATTGGTTTCATAAAAATAGAAAAGAGCTGAGTAAACATTAATGTAACAGTCAATGAATATCTTACAGAACAGGAAAGGAGTCATCAGGAAAGTTGGTTCCAGTTAGTTTATGCATTTAAAAATTTGAAGAGGAAACACCATCTGGGCATGATAGTAAAACAACAGGACTTCCCTATGAAAATTAGATGGAGATACTAAGCTAAGAAAGGATTATTAAAACTGAACTATTTATCAACTCGGCTACAACCTCTGAAATAGAAGAAAGCCCCAACAGGCATTTTCACTTCAGTCTCTGGTAATGCTACCAATAAACACAATTAAATTATGGCGAATAATATAACAACATACATGTGATGTATTGAAGAAGTATAGGAAGACTCAATGTGAAGCCAGATAAAATTCCAGTTCTCTTTGAACACCTCTATTGGTCAAATGAGCCAGTTTATGGAGAAAAGACAAAAATAAAAATTCTATGGCTTATCTCAACTGCTTCAAAGGCCATGAGCGGATCAAGCGTAGTAAAGCATGATAGGAAAAAAAGGGTCATGTGTTGCATCTAGCTAAGGACATAAAAATCAACACAAGACAAACAATTACACAGTAAAAAAAAAAAAAAAAGAAATAGAAGATTTGAATATCACAATTAAATTATTAATAGAGACTACGAGTAAAAATCAAGACAAAGAAATATGACTAACTACAAATACTAGTTAAAAAATACAGAGTCAATTGGAAGGCTAATAGAGTGCCAGTTAAGTAGGTACCATCAATTTTACTTAAAGCACCAGAAAATTGACAAGAGGCATCTGAACTGAACAGCTTTGTACCAGGGATCTTTACCCTTAAGACCCTTGAACATAACATAAATAGCTGCAAATCAGTTTAGTGGCCCACTAATGGTTTAGAGAAGAGACAATGCTTTTGAAGCAACATTATTATTCTACTCTACACTACACCAAATTATCAATCAAATATGAATTAACAGTCACAACCCATCTCATGACTACACCTCTTCATATTTTTTTCCATAAAATGGAATAATACTACCAATTAAAATGAAAGGGAGCAATATGTTGCTTTACTGCAGTTTAATTTCCACCACTCTTTCATGGTGGCAGAAGAGAATGAATTTAAAATGGGATAAATGCAATCAATCTCTTCACTAAAGTCAACATCAAAAGTAATTAATAAATTCTATCATTCTATGAAATATTTGTGGAAGATCAAAAGTAGTTGATGACTACATCACAAGAAGAACATGAGGAGGACAGAGCTATTTGCCACAATGTACCTTTATAGTGGTCCCACTGTGAAAGAGTTTCAAATGAATGAATCATTATCATTATATACTCAGCCCTAGCATGAACATCAAAACCAACAACAAATTCCAACAAGCTTAGTCAGCTATAAACAAAGTTAACATAGGCTACTGCTGAAATAAAGCACAAACACATGCTACAACAAGGCCAAAATATCAACCCAAATATCACAACCAAAGAAGAAGCACTTAAATTCTTCAGCAACATGTTTGCTGAATACTTGAAGCTATCAGGTAGCTAATACCTGACCTGTTATCACATCTAGTAAACATTATCAGCAACAAAACATCATCTCACGTTTGTATTGCAACACAAACAAGCAAATCTATTTTTTTCTTTAAAAGGAAAGAAAACAATCCAGCTTTAGTTTTTAAAAAAAATGGATAGCTGATGTAGGTAATAACTTATACCTACAACCCATCAAAGCAAAATGTACCATCCCAGAGTAGAAAAATTAGGAAAAAATGTCAGGTCAGTAAACAGAGAGAACATCAAGAGTGCCATGAAAAGGTTAAAGCAAGAAAGACAAGACCAGTCAGTCACAGATGAAATTGACACATTTGAGTAAAAAAAAATCAATGGTCAAAAATTATTGTCAAGGACAACAAAACAATGGACAAACATAAAGAAAGAATGAAGCATGTAACAGCTGCCAGCACACATAAAATTAATGAAAAACAAACTTAATGAACAGGCAATTTAAGGTACAAAATTCGTGATAATGGATTATAGAATTTCATAGGAAGCAACACCATTTTTTCCAAAAGGAATACCTCTTGCCAGGGCAAGAGGTGATTTTGGTTGAACCCTTGACACTAATTCTTCCTTTACGGGCTAAAGCGCAAACAATAGCTTGGTCAAAAGCTTCTTTCAAGTCTCTTTGAGTTAAAGCGGACGTTTCGACATATGTTGCTCCTCCTGAGCGACGTGCCAAATCCCGAGCTTGATTGACTGTAACTGGTGTTTGTCCATATCGAGCTAGCTGAAGAGCTAGGCGCACATCTCTCCTCCTATCACTTTGAGTTCCGACCAGAAGGATTGCCGCATCTGGACAATACCTTTTAATTTCAGGTATCCACTTCTCATTCACATTTTGAAATGAGGTAGGGCAAACAACACTGAAGCACACAATGAAAACGTCTGTATCGGAATAACAAAGGGGACGGATCTGATCAAACTCATCCTGCAGAGAGAAAAAAATTTAATTAAAGAACTGTTTGTTCAATCATTGAAAGGAGTTGAAAAAAGGCCAAGATGCTTACTTGTCCTGCTGTGTCGCACAACTGAAGACTAATAGGTTGTCCATCAACTTGCACCAGAACTGTGAACAGAAAAACAATAGCAGCTGTACTAACACATTACCTTCTGACCAGACAAACCTTGCAAAAGGGCCACAAAAATATTATTGGAAACTAAACAATCTGCACTAATTTAAAATGAGAGAGAAATCCATTCTTATTGATTATGTGAATGAAACAAGATGACAGTGTTGACAACACCATTGGTTAGGTTCTTTTATTGACAATAGCCAAAAGTGGCAATTAGGGAAAATAAAACCACAAACTGGGAATAGTACATTCTAAACCAGATCTAGGCGGACGGTACCACTCCCCTGTTTTGGTCAGCATAGTTAATACAAGGGTCTTAGAGAGGAAATCGCAAATTAGATCCCTCTGTGGTGACCTTGCGAGGTAAGCTACCTGAGGCTACGGCACCTGTCTGCCGAACCAAAAATTGATACATTCATCTCAGAAATTAACCAGATAGATGCATGCAGCAGTCATTACCATTGTAATTGTCGTAAGCTGTAGGGATGTATTCGCTGGGGAAGCCGTTAGTGCTGTAGCTGACTACCAGTGAAGTTTTTCCCACGGCTCCGTCGCCCACCAAGACACACTTAATCCTTTCATTGGTACTGTTTGCACCCAACTCGTCGGCTTTTAACAATCGTCTCGTACAGCCAAGGGCGGAGGGAGGCATTCTTGAAAACGTCCCATGGACGAGTTGTGTGTCACAGGTGGCCTCGAGCAGTCTCAGGTGAACTCCAGCCTCTAGCTTGTTTGCCACTGCTCACTCGCCATCACCACTCATTGTTACAAATCGGAGTCAAAGTAAAGTGACGTCACGGGGGAGGGGGGCAAGACATGGGGTATTGCCACCGTGCCTCGCCCGGCGCGCCGCACGGAGTATCGACAATGATCAAATGAACTGGACCAGATGCGAAATATTAGCTGAACTGAGGAATGATCGATCTCTACACGATTATCACTTGTCATTGTACATTGGCAGATGCCCAAGCTGGACAAAGGGCTAGAGTTGGCGGAGGTGGGAGTGGTGGTGGTCCTCAACCGCAACCGCAATGTGCTCTTCTGCTCCTGCTGCAGCAGTGGCAGCCGTGGCAGCGAGGGACAGCAGGACAGTGGCTGACTACGGCAAGGAAGAAAGGCGTCAAAATAACTGCAATTGGGCAGTCTCTAGTTGTTCCCCGCAGTAGTCAGCAGGTACACTTTCCTCATGGTTTTCCATCATTCAGAAAGTGTTTTCCGGCGTTCCTCGTTACCCGAGCAGCGGCGACGCCGGAGTCAGCCGTGCCCAGGGTGCTTGCTTGGGTTCAAGGCAACTGCACCATTGAAAAAAAAAATCCTTATTCTTGTCGCCAATTACTTCTGAAACAGTTCACAAGCGTTGCGTTCATCCTTTAAATTAGTACAGTCCTTTTAAATTATTCCCCACGCCTCGCACATTATGGGCGGAATCCGTTTTTATGGTGTAGGATGATAGGTTAAAAATTTGCCAGGTTATTAAGGTTTTTGAACCAATTTTCAGTTGATCATTGAATGTTAAAAAAAAAACCGCGGTTTTGTGTCTGGTTCTATAATGACCAATTGATAGTTTTTATTTCTATTTCAGAAATTAAAGAACCAAAAATGATGTGGCATGAAGCTCGAAAGCAGGAGAAGAAGATTCGTGGTATGATAGTAGACTACCACCGGAGGGCTGAAAGAAGAAGAGATTATTATGAAAAGATAGTATGTGTTAGTCTTACATTTGTCACACAGCTGAGTGTACTGTCTGGTTGAATTTTAACATTCTTTGAAAATTTTTCTCTGCAGAAAGCAGATCCAACTCAATTTCTTCAGATTCATGGCCGCCCTTGTAAGATACACTTGGATCCTGCAATTGCAGCTGCTGGAGACAGTCCTGCTATTATGTAAGGAGACAATAATTTATTCAAAAGCCCTTGTTATTTTTATAATTATTTTTTAAATGAACCTTATTCTGATTTCTGCTTGTAGGATGCCATGGCAGGGTCAAACTGACACGTTAATTGATAGATTTGATGTGCGAGCTCACCTTGACTTTATTACTCCATTCCAAAGCGATGATGATGATTCTGTATCAGCTGAAGAGCGCCAAGCTAACTACGAACGGTATCGCATCCTTGTTCAGAATGAATTTTTAGGAGGTAATATTCTTGCTGTTTTTGAAATATTGCATAGTAACTGTTAACAACATTTTACTTTTGAATTTTTGTGTTGTGTAGTACCTGAAGAGAAGTTCCTCCGACAACTTTATTTGGAAGAGCAATTTGGACCTGTTGGCGGTCAACAGTCCAAAGAGCCCCCACCTAATCCTGACAAAAAAGGGAAAAAGGTGCCTGGAGCTGCAATTGGATATGTCTATGAGGATGATGGTGCAGGACCAGCATTGCCTCCTCCTCTCCCCATGATGTCTGTTACCCCTGCAAAGTCAGAAAAAGAGGATGCCAAGGACAATGAAAATGCTGAAGAGGATGAAGAGGATAGCGATGTTGACTTTGGTTGGTTAATAAAATCAAAGAGTTTATTCCTATATTAGGTTTGCATCAAATGCAACAAATTCTGATTTCAAGTTTCTTTCCTTAGATATGTGTTTGGACATAAGTAAAATTGACACAAAGCAAGCTCATGAGATGAACCGTTGTGGGCTTGGCTATGGCATGAGTGGCAATGACTTTTTTAGCTTCTTGACTGATGATTTTGAGGAACAAGAAGCGCTTAAAGTAGCCAGAGAGCAGGAGGAAGAAAAGGCAATGTTTGCAGTAAGTGTTTGGTTCATGGTTCATGTAACTTTTTGTTTGATTACTTTTTTGGTGTATGTTGATAGTTTTAAATATATAAGCCTCATGTTTGCTAACGCTTATTTCAGGGCAGAAAATCTCGCAGGGAGAGGCGGGCATTTCGTGAAAAGAAACTTGTTGGTCGAAAAATTAGCCCTCCCAGGTAAAATAAGCTATCTTCTTTTTAGTGTGTCTTTTATAACAATCATCAGATCCTCATAATCTAATTGTGTTCTTTGTTTTTTCTTGACAGCTATGCTACACGTTCAAGTCCAACTTATGATCCATATCGTATGTCGCCAAATTCTAGATCAAAGTCTAAATCTCAAAGCAGATCCCGCTCTACATCTCCAGCCAATGCAGGTGTCATTCAGTATATCACTTGTTTTGGTGATGAGGATGATGGCAGTGCAGCAGGAGTATCTGTAGACAAGCAAATGTGAGTACGGTTTAAACATTGGTGTAATCCTTTTCAACTTGCTGCACCCTGTCTCCAAATTTTAAGGTCACAATTAAATCTGGTTTTCAGGAATAAGACTGTATCCAAGGAGCCAATCAAAAGAATAGTTAAAAGGTCTCATTCCTCATCATCTGATCACTCCACTTCAAGGAGATTGAGGAGGAGGTAAAAAATTCAAAAAGTCTGAAGTGATCACTTGTGATATCCTCCCAAAATAATTATTGTTATTTATACACCTATTTAAAATAAATGATTCATTAAGTTAGTTTTATGAATGATGCTTTTATTTGTTTGCAGATCGAAATCCCGATCAAGATCGAGGTCTAGCTCTCGATCCAGATCTCGAACGAAGGTTAGGCGCAGAAAAAGATCTACTTCTAGGTCATCAAGATCGTATTCCCGATCTCGTTCGAGATCGAGATCTAGATCCCGTAAACGATCTTCCTCTGGATCATCTGATGATAGCCATTATTATTCTAGAAGGTCTCGATCTAGAAACAGGTCACATAGTACCAAGTATGCTCTGAAACTTTCAAACAATATTTTCCTTGCTAGAAATGGTGATAGTGACTAACCAAATTATTTTTCAGGAGGTATAGAAGCTGCTCATCTAGGTCTAGAAGTCCATCAAGATCTCGGTTTGTATCTATCATACTTACTTGCTATTGTGTTTTCTGTGAAATTTCTCATGGTGCATTTTCTGTTTCAGAAAGAGAAGTCGAAGTGGTAGTTATAGGAATTCACGATCTCCAAGGCCAGCAGGAAAGAAAAATGCTGTGACACTTCAACAGGCTCAACCTCAACAGCCAGTTCAAAGGTAGTGATACCTTTCATTTTCCTTCCTTCATTTTATATCTTTGTTCAGGTTTAAACAATTTTTACCTTATTATTTGCAGATATTATGGTCGACGCAAGGGTGATGCATCCTCATCAGATCTGGAAGCTTCCGATACTGAGGATTCCTCCAATCTGTCTGGAGGGGTAGGAGCTTCACTGGGACATACCCTTGACAAGTATGAATTATACAGTATTCGATGTGTGGTACTTGTTTCCTTGAGTTAGATACTCTGGAGAAAAAGTAATTTATTTTTGTCTTATTTTCAGGAATAATCGGTCTGGATCTGGTAATGCTCGACCTGCAGCCAAAGTCAGTAAGAACCACTACGTAACTGTACTTTTAGAGACAGGTTTTTTAATAATAATGCTTAATGTAACAGACCCAATCTGGCATTATTGTTTACTTTCCAGTTCGATCAACTGTCCGTGGTCTATTTGCCTCTTTTCACTCATGCCTTTATCTCATCTTAATTTTTGGGGCATTTGTACATTTGCGAGTTGGATCGCTAAATATACTAATTTCATACTCTATCTCATACAGCTGAAAAGCTCTTTTTAACACATAATATGTGAGACCATAATACATTTTCAAAGAGATTCAGTAATATTGGATGTATGAACCTTAACAACAATCTTGATGCTGGGTCCATGCTCAAAGAGCTTTCTGCTTTTGTCAATTTTAAAAAAAATCAGTTGCCCTTATATTTTTTTATATTCTGAACTGTTGTTACAGACCATTTAGTCTTTTGTATGTGATACTTTGTGTGGTATTTTGATATTGTTGATCTGCTTTTCAGGTATCAAGTGCCAGTTGCACACCAAGTTCTACAAAAATGACTCCTCAAGAGAGGCTTAAAAAGAAAATGCAGGCTCTTCTAAATAGGCAATGTAAGTCAGCATTTCAAAATTCCCCTTCCTCCCTAATTTAATTTAACTCCAGAAATTCAGGAAATTCAATTGTCTGAATTATGTCTTTCACAGACAAAGCTGATAAGAAAGCTGAGAAAGCACGTTTGGAAAAAGCTGAGCAAGAGCGGAATGATAGGAAAGAAGAACTACGTGAATTGGCTCTTAAGATGCGGAGGAGGTTTGTAATGTAACATAAGGATTGCTCCATTTTGACCATTAACCTTATGAGGAGAATAAACAGTATTACCTGGTTTTTATATTGCATTAAAGAGAACTTGAGAAAAGTAAGTTTCAAATCGGTCCTTTTAATTTCAGAGAACGTCAGAAACGGCATAAAATGAGGGATGGCGATGACAGTGACAGTGATTTGGAAGACCGAAGTCAATGGAGCACTGATGATTCCGATTCTGAAAGTGATAAGAGTTCTCCTGTTCGATCTTCAAGACGCTCTCATTCCCAGTCACCAGACCGCAACAGAGCATCTGAATCAAAGCACAATAAATGGTTTGTTCTGTACAAGGTTAAAAAATCAGGATTATTTTAGGGACCATACAATACAATAATGCAACAAAATTTAATTTTCAACAGGGATGTTCCCAACCGTAGCACCATGGATGACAAGAGAAGTCAGCGAGATGATTCAAGAAAGGAGGACCGTCTCAAGAAAGAGGAGAGTTATCGGAGACAAGATTCAAGCTCTTTTAAGAAGGATGACAGTTACTATCGTGATGACAGCAGTAGTGGTTACCGCCGTGACGATGACAGCCATCACAGAGAGGGCTCTGGTTACAGAAGAGATACTTCAATCAATTATAGAAGAGATGATTCCAACTCTTATAAGAGAGATGATACGTATGGGGGACCAAGTCGATCTGATACTTACAATCGAAGGGATATGGGAAATAAAAGATATGAAACCGAAAGTTATCGAAGCAGAGAAGACAACCATTCTCGTGGACCTGGTAGAGGAGATTGGAATCGGAGAGAGGACAATCACTCCAGAGCACGGTATGCGAGTCAGCGCCGTGAGGATGATCAACATGCTTATGATGAAAGACGAAATGATTCAACAAGGCCCAAGTAAGTTCTTATGTCGTTATTATGCCGGCTTATTCGCTAAGGTTTTCTTTTAACATCCATCGAACCTTTTTTTTTTTTTCAGGCTTGTTGATTACTAGTTCCATCCATCATACCAGCAACAATTAGTTCTATTAACCGTTACATATTCTTTTGAGCGTGCACCGTACTAAATTGTAAGCGTCTGTATCTAGTACATGTAACATCATTATTCTGCACCTCCAATCCTCCTGCTATTTGGGACAGACCCTGCCAATGAATTGTTAGTCAAATTTTTCCATGAATTTTTTGTACATTTCTTTGTTTGTTTTATCAGTAGGTCAACACTGTGATGTTTTCTTAGTTCTTAAATGAGAGGTTTTTGGTACATTTCTTTCAAGTGTATATGACATTTTTATGTTCTATGTACTTCAATTGTTTTCCTCTCATGGAACTGAACTGTTATTGTTTTGTCTGTGTAAATAAAATACTAGCCTTTTTTTTTTCTTCATAAAATAATACTTAACAATATTAGAAATAAAATATATGAACTATTTGAACATTTGTATGGTTTTTTTCCTCGAGTTCCTGTTACCTGCCATGACTGAAAGAGCAGACTATTTGCAGGGGAATGCCTGCTAATAATGCAAGAACCGCCCGCCCACCATGGCAGCATGTGAAAAGTTGATTGCCTCAAAATACTGGAGAAACCTGCATGGATTAATTTGTCTATTCAAGCCATCTGGTTTATCAACACCGGCACTATCTCATTCTTTAAAAAGCTCGATATTTCAAGGTAATTCGAATTAGAAAAAGGTTGTTTTAACTCCCCTAACCTCAGTACGTCAAATGTTTCATAGAAAACATGATCCTTGTATCTGAAAGATTATTTCATTTCTGAAACGCGAATAACATGGGTAACTCTTACAACTGTTGCAATTTTTAATTTTCAGGATTAAATAAGATGAAAGTGCGACAACCAAGAAAAATTGTGCAATATGATGCTACTTTTGGAATTCCGATGGAGACGATTGAGACTGATTACTCTGACCATCCTTTAATTATAGGTCCACGATATGAAATTACAGATATACATATATATTGCCCCAGATATCTTGATCTCCACTCATCTGGTGTTTATGGTAAGATTGTTCTGTGTATGGAGTTTGACCATTTTTGGTAAGGAATTGCAATGTTTGCTGAATGTTTATCACACACTTTGTTTTGTGCTTCAGTTGTTGGCTTGAATGGTGGAACAAAAGCAGCAAGGGATTTAGAAGCTTCTAAGCCTCTGAGAGTTTATCATCTATCAGGCCAGTTAGGTATTGCAACTGATAATTGCTGGAAGACAGGAAAAAAAATTCAGAGAGCCCCATGTTTCAAAATTTACAAGCCACATATTGACAAAGCTGTAGCGGCAATGCAAGCATCTCATCAACGTCATATGTACACGTTAGTGTTTTGTTCCTGACTCTGATAATTTTCTGCTTTTAAAAAAATTTTCTTACTATCTTTACCTCTTTGTTGTTTACAGAAATGCAGGCGTAGATGTGCAAAGTCAAGAAGCATATGACCTTGCTGTACAAGGTCTCCTTCGGCCAGAGAATGAATATTTTCCTATTATTTATGGGATGAAATGCATACATTTTGAGAGACCTTTTTTCACCATAGGTAAAAACTAACATTGTTTTGAAGTTTCTTTCATGATATGAAAGTGTTTTATAGTAAACGAATTTTGCAGAGGTTGCCTGTACAAACGAGCAAGAAGCATATCTACTGAATTTAATTTATACCGTTGGACTGAAAGTAAAGAGCGTGGCAATGTGTACAGGTATAAAATGCATCAGATATGGACCTTTTACGTTGGAGCATTCCTTGCTACGGCACTCATGGAATGTGGAAAAGTTAGCTGCTAATGTTGAACTGTGCAACAAGATAAATGAAGATGATTTGAAATCTGGGCGACGGGATAATGTTACACTATCTCCCCTTAGTTCTATGTCAAATAATGAAATCAACACAGCAGAGATTGAATTTGAAATCAAGAAAGGCACTACTCACAAGGAGAGGCGGAGGGAAAATAGATTACAAGCTGAGCAACCAGAAAAGACCCCATTAAAAGAAGAATAGTGTTGAAATTATAAATATGTACATTTTTCAAAGTAGATACAAATAAAAAATGAAAGGAAACTTAAAATATTCATTAGCTGGTAGGGGTTATAAAAATAACTGCACAAAGAATAATGTTTGAAATTTCTGACTTTAGTGCACTTTTTTCTTCTCTTACATTTCCATGAAGGAGTAACAAATCGAACATCAAGCAATGACATGAAAGTTATTAACATGCTCATAGAGCATCTTACAATCTAAACTACATTTTCACTTTGCGGCGGGCTTGCTTGAGGGCTTGAGCTTCAAATATAAGAAGAGAAGAGCCATGCCACCTAGAGTTATCGTGGCTGCCTAAATACAAATGAAACAGAAGTCATGAGCAAAATAAAGAAAAGATAAATTCAATCTTGCAAAGGAGGAAAGCAACAAACTTACTCCTGCTCGCCCCTTCTCAGTAACTGAATTGTAATATTTAGCAAAGCCTCTGATGTTGGCAGCTTCTGGGGGATCAGGATGATCGCCAGACATTTTCTGTGTAACAAACAGAAACACATAGTCAACGACAGACACCTGTCATGTCCGCACTCCCTCTAGTGTACGGCAGCAGTCAAATCCGGGATTACGGATGTGGAGTGGACAGAGAATATAACCTCTAGAAGTGAGGCAGGAACATCGCTCACTACTCCAAAAGAATGGCGCACTGCGCGATGGCAACAACCAAGAACGAGTAGTAAAAAAAAACATGTAGCGAATATCTGGCGACATATCACAAGCTCGCTAGATTTCACATTCAAGCAAAAGGAACATCAAAATGACCTCTGCCTGCAGCAAAACCTGCACCCGAGAAGAAACTTAGAAAGCAACTGGGATACTCGGGACCAAGGCCAGGATCCAAACACAATACAATCAGTTCATATTCCACACTGTTCGTGCGGTGTACTATGTACAGTGAATAAAATTACTTACGTTTCAAGTAAGGAGGATAAAATCCCACACGAAATACTTGAATAGCAGCCGATCAATGGCTACTGGGCAGGAGCAGCGGTGGTGTGGAGAGGTGAAGGTGGTCAGAGACATGTGACTATCACCGACAGTTTACCAACGTCCCGTTCTAAAATCCTGTAAACATGCGCACTGCGCCGTGGTTCTTTGAGTGGAAATCGTCTCAAAAATATAAAGGAAAAATAAATTATTTTTCACATGTTACATGCAACATTCCTTGTTTTGTCCCTGCTGCTTTTTACGATGTACTTGTATTGAGATCGAAAAGATGTGAGGCACTGCCTGTCACTTCGAAAATTGGCGCCATTTATGATTTTCTCTTTGCCACGTTTACAGCAAAGCTACTGGAAATAAAAACCCAATCGATCCGCTATCCACTTGAGGGTGCCCCACGAGGTCAGAAATTTCGATTTTTGTCCTGATGAATTTCCATCTCGCGGATGGAGGGCCGAGATCGAGAGTGCAGCGATGTGTGAGCGGTGGCCTGCTGTGCCTGGGGCCGTCGGGACACTCATCCCGAGAGGGGTGTCTCCCGCTCCCACCCGCGCAGCGTTCCGTAAGGGTGCAAGAGAGACGGGATGCAGACGGGATCTGCCCTGCCGCTCGGAATAAGCCAGCAGCCACCTTATTCCCGAATGGAGGGCGAGCAGTTCGCCGTTATGAAGCGGGCCATATGTTGCCTGCGGCCAATTTAATTAAAGTGAGCTGAGCCAGGGGAGGGGAAGGCTGTAACTGGCACTCGTGCACTCGACGTGCCCATCGACGGGCAATGTGTCGCGCGGTGTGCAGCGTGTACGACTGGGAACTAGTCCCGTTCCGTTCCCTCCTCTGTGTTCACGTCCCCGCGGCCCTATATCTCTCCTCGCTCTGCATCCCTGTGCGCCCCACCCTCTGCCTCCACCCATATCTCTTCCTGTAGCCTTTGATCTCGGCGAGACCGCCACGCGCATTCCACCAGAGGAGTCTAATGGTGAGCAAACGGGGAAGGACACACTGAGCGCACACGCGTTGGCGGAACCACGCCGCGGCACGCCGTCGCGGAGGTGCTGCCACGCGAAGCGCGAAGCAAGCCGCGGCCCCTGAGCCCCGCAGCCCGGAGCCGTCCAGTCTGCCGCCGGGCGCCCCAGCCAACGCGTCGCAGCCTCCCCTCGGTCCAGCCAGCCAGCCGCAGCGCGGCGTCGCGAGGTGCCTCTCGTCGGCAGCGCAGCAGCCAGCGCAGAACCCAGCGCAGAACCCAGCGCAGCGCCCTCCCAGCCTGCTGCCCCCGCAGCCCGCGCCGGCCGCACAAGGTGAGAGCGCCCGTCCAAGCCGCCCCCGTGGGGCTCTGGGCTGGCTCGGGGCTCCTATTCTTCTCCGGCGAGATCGGACATCGGACCGCGGAGTGATAGGGGCACGCAACCGCGTCCTCCTGGCCGCACACAAATCAGGCAAAGCGGGGAGATAAATGGAATCAATCTGTCCCTCCCCGTTCCGTGTTCTCCGCTCGGCGTCCGTCAGTCCGCCAGTCCGGCAGCGTTAAGCGCGTTCCACTGTGCAGGAATGTGTGGCCACTGTGTGACCACTGTGTGACACGGGGACGGAGGCAAGAGTGGCCGCTCGCCCTGCAGAGCGCTAGCATGAGTAAGAGCCAATCACAGCGCTCGCTGAGTGCCGCCAAACCCTTTATCCGGAACGGGTTTCTGACTGGGGTGCGGTGCCTGCGGGGCGGGGGGCGGGGCGGTGAAACAGTGACAGGCACAGGTCGGCCGGGCTTCAAAGCAAACTCGTTAGCCCAGTGCAGCGGCCGCTGCGTTTGCCGACGCCTTGAGTCTCGGCCCTTTGGGTGGGGCCTCTGTGCGCAACCCGCCCTTCGGCACTGCCAGCCGTAAGGCTACCTCGCCTCTCACGCTTACGGGGCGTCCCGTGCGGGTGCGAGAGAGACAGAGTGTCTCGCAGTCCACTCCCTGCTCTTCTTCCTGTCTTCGGCTTGCTTCTCGACAGCCCCGCGCACAGCCCCGCGCACAGCCCCGCGCACAGCCCCGCGCGGACAAAGCGACGCCCGGGGATTCATCGTTGACAGGCAAACTTGGACCTGCGGACGCGGACGTCCGTCCATCCCGGAGTTAGGGGTTCAGCGCGATGGCCGGGATCATCCCAGTTGCGGCGCAAAGCTCGTCGTCGCTAATTCACACTGCGAGAAGAAGAGGGGCCGGGAAAGGGGGCAAAGTACACAGGCCACGCCCCGCCCCGCCCCGCCCCGCCCCGCACAGCGTTGCGGCTGGTCAACCTGTTGCACTGGGCTTGCTTGCTTTGAGTGCGCGGCCTGGCCGCCGACGCCGCGCTCGCTAGCTGCAGAAAGCGAGACAGAGAGAAAGGAAGAATACCTTCCAGCAGATTAGTTGCGAGGGCCCCATTAAACAGGCCCCGTAGATTTTTTTTTTAAATTACTTTTTATGCGGCTCGTTTGATTTCTACGAAGCCTGTGTAATTTCTGCGAGGACCATTCAGAAATCAAATAGGCCGCGTCGAAGTGGAACAGGCCTCAAAAAGGCCCCGGGGGTGGCGGCGTAGCGCTTCCCTGAGCGGGGGGTATGAAGCGCCCGGACAAAAGAACCGGCCAGGCCAGCCTTTTGAAGGGAATGCTGCCGATACCGCGTAAATTACCGATACCTGGAAAAGCCCTCGGCTGCCCCGGCCGACAGCGGGCACTCTGGCCAGCCGGCCGGCCTGCATAGCTCCGGTGAAGGGGGTCTGAGCCAAATGCAAGCCCATAGTGCTGGTGTGGTGCGGGGGGCGGGCTGCAGTCCTGGCCTGTCCCATTCATCATGCGCGGACGGGGCCCTGATGCATGGCCAGCGCCACCCTTCGTCCTCCACGGACCGGTGGTGATATTGTTGCTATCCGTTAGGGCGTTGAGGGGCAGGGCCGAGGCGCGCCAGGCGCGCAGCGGGAATCGAATTCGGTTCACCTCCGGGCCTCGGCACGGCCTCGGCGCGGCCTCGCGTCGCCGTCGTGTATCGCCGCGCCGCCTCTTCCTCAGTGCCTTTCAGCAGCCTAATACTTTTTTCGCAGCCCCGCCCCGCCCTTGGATTCAAAGGGACACATTCACGAGTTACGAATCAGCCGCGCTGCTAATTTCGCAATCGCCGTGGGACTCTAATTCCAAGGTTTTTCTAGTTTTTTTTTTTTTTTTTGCTGGGGGCCGTTTTCTATTTATGCTTCTTTTCCATGGGCCACGGCAGTTGCGCTGAATGGGCCGCCGGCAGTCGACCCCTCCCAGGGCGTCTTGGAAACATTTATCCTTTGAGGACCGGACAGCCGCGGTGTCCACGAGGCGTCCGTGACGACGGCGTCCACCACCGTGTGGCAAGAAAAAAAAACGTGTAATGAACCCAGCGATGGGATCGGACGCGGGCAGCCTGCCGTCGTCGGCCTCTTGGCTCCGACTGTACCGACGCTGTGCGACGTCAGAGTGCGGCGAGAGGGCACCAATGATCACCGCCTCCGCGTTCCTCGGTGGCGGCGCGGCGCTGCGCTGGGAGTGGAGGGTGGGGCACTAATTTCAAAGAACCTCGTTCGCTTGAGTCACGGCCGCGCTCGCTCGTGTGTGCGTTAGCGAGTGTGGGCGCGCCTGGTCTGACATGCACGACGGCTGAAGGGGCCACGGATTACGCGTCCAAAACCGCGCGAGCTTTCTCATCGAAGCTGGAGAGCTAAGCCCAGCCCCCCTGCGCCGCGCACTGGCGCAGCGGGGGCGGCACACATGGCCAGGGGAACGTAATTGGAGTGCGGATGAGGCTCGTCAAGTCACTGCCGTCGTGTGGTCAGAAAAAAAAAGAAAAAAAATCCTCACTAAGACAGAAAAACAAACCAATACAGTTGGGTCAGATTAAATCAAAGAGTACTGTACAGTTTCTCCTCCGTCAACAGAATGGTTATGATTAGAGTCACCGCGTTGTTTTTGCCGTCCCCGGGATGATTAGTGCGACCGCGCGGACGACTCCCCCACCCGCGCTCGGCACACCCTTCATACCCGCTTCCCGTTCCCGGTTCTCTCGTCAGCGCGCAGAGCGGCGCAGAGCTGACGGAGCTGGCGCTGGCGGGGCCGTCGTCATCCCACCCCCCGCGTTATCTCCACACATCTCTAACCCTTTCAGGCTAATGATAGCGGGCGGGCTCTGCTTGCCCTGCTCCGCGAGGCTGCCAGCCCCGCCAGCCCCGCCAGGCTGGCTGGGCAATACCGCGTATTTGACCCCGCCCCCCTCCCCCCGGCGACGCCGCGCCACGCCACATCCACAATGCCGCGCCGGTACCGGTGTTACGCGACCGCTAGGCCCCTCGAAATCGCATCAGCGTCTCTTTTACTCATCGCCTTGTAGTTTGATAAAGCGGCCGTTGCCATGGGGACGGGGGCCACGTCGGCGGCGCGGAGCACGGAGGCGGGTTCGCTGTCTGCCGTCCCGCTATCTGGCAGCAGACGCCGTCGCCGCCGCCGCTGCCTGGGGGCGATTCAGTTAGAAGGCGCAGGTTGGGAAGATTGCCACGAGGGCGATAGTTAGAAGGTGCAAAGTTGAGCCGGAACTTGGCGGGCCTCGCCGTTCTATTCAGCGTCTTGTGGACAGCCCCCGCCTCGCTCTCGCAGGCTTCCTCGCTCGTTGTTCGGTTGGCGAGTGCACGCGCGCTCACGAAGGAAAAACACCTTTTTTCCTGTTTGCAGCGTCCACATTGAATGCGAGTACGTTCTAATTTGGTGTGGCGGTGCAGACACGAAAGGATACACAGCGAGCGCGGTGATGTCACACACAGACCGTGCGACGCACATCGGATTAAAAACGAAAACGACGGCACGGACAGCTTGGCGTGCTCCATGGCGGCGGCACGCTGCGCTTCCAAGAAAAAAAAACAAAACCAAAAAAAAAAAACAAAAAAAACACCGCACTCCGCTTGCCGCTCGTCGTTCTTGGAAAGGACAACGGACAACTCTGTTCTCGAGCGCCTCGGACTCCTCGAGGTCGTCGTGATCCCCGCCACGGAGGGTCCGCGCCGGCCTCGCCACACCGGGATGCCATGCCGGCCACGCCACGCCACCCACGCACGTCCATGCAGACTTTGTTTTCTCTTGTTGCGTCCAGGACGCCCCGCCCTGCTGGGCCACTGTGAATAGGGTGATCAGCACGGCACAGTCGGGGCGCGCGTCAGTGTGTTTCGCGCGCGCGTGCGTGTGTGTGTGTGTGTGTGTGTGTGTGTGTGTGTGTGTGTGTGTGTGCGCGCGCGTGTGTGCGTGCGGGTGTGTGTCGAGCAAGACGGTCCAAGTGCTGGGAGTGTTAGTTGGTCGGAAGCACCAGTCAGACTTGGGAAAACGGCGTCGCTCGGCGTCGTTTTTGTTCCACAAAATTTGACTTTGAAACCAAGTTGTCTCGAAAATGGTGAATATTGAATTTTGTTCCGGCGCTGCGGTTAAAACTGTTTGCCGGGTTCAAGGAGGGGACGACTAATTGGAGGCCGGGCAGGCAGCTCGGGTCAAGGCGCCAAGGATGCTGTGTTGCCAGCCCCGTCTGCTCGCCGCCTGCCGCCCGTCTGGCTGCCTGCTCGGCCTGTCCCCCCGTCCCATAATCACGGTGACCCATCTTCTAATCATAACCAGCAATCAGAATCGGCCCAAATCGGCCGGGCGCTCCGCCCACGCAGCCGGACAGTGGCGCGAGTGAGGGTGCGAGGCGCGGCGAGGCGCGGCGAGGCGAGGCGCCCGCCAAGTCCAGGGTAGGCCGGCCGCCGCGCAGCCGTGCCCGCGCGTTGCCTGCCTGGACTCGGCGGGCGCCTTGCACTGCCCTGCACCCGGCCCACGGCGACCGGGCCAAAGCGCTCAGTCTGTAGAGCGGCCTCACCAGCGTCGCGCACTTCTTGTGCTCCTGGCCGTCGGCGGCGTCGATAGCCAGACCTGTTGACGGGGTTCATGGAGGCCGAGGAGGGCGCGATGCCGAGTGACTTGCTGCCTCCACTCTAAGGGCGGCCTGCGTCGGCGGGTTTTTGTTGATGCTGGCCGCGCCACCGGCCGTGCTGGCCACGCCGGGGCCAGACAGCGCTGGGTCAGCGCTATTGACGGGTCTCGACCAGAAAAAAGGAGTGGCGGAAAAAGTAGAATAATAAAACGGCGAGCTGGCAAGGAAGGCGCCTGCTCATGGCCGCGTTGGAGTGCCACTAGTGCCAGCCCAGCGGTGCCAGTCAGGCGAGTGGTGGCGTTGGTACTACCGGCACCGAATTCCGCAAACTTGTTAAACCGGTTGATGCGAGTCGACGCGCTTGCCGATTCTGCGCGCACGAGGGGCGGAGTGGCGGAGGCCGTAAGACGCGCACGCCCGGCGCACGCCGCAACCTTTGCTGCCTTTTCCCTTTTTTCACTTCCATCGTGATTTTCCCACGGCATTGAGGGACTCCCCCCACCCCTCACTTGGCCGCGCCCGTTTTTATTCCCCCGCGGGCGAAACGCGAAAGAAATACCCATCAAAGAATGCTTACGAATCCCGGCGTTCCGACCGACTCTCCGACAGTCTCCGACCGTCTCCGACAGTCTCCGACCAGGCCGAAGGCGCCGAGGAGAGCAAAAGTGCCTGGTTTACTCAAGGGCCACAAAAAGTGGCGGGGCCGCCGCAGACCAAGGCACGCCAGGGAACGTCGAACCGCCTCTGTATTCAAATTACGATGTCAGGCTGTAACAGTGTTGCCATGTTTATGTGGCTTTCTTTGTGGCGTAGGCCTCGGCCGCCCCGGATCGGCACAGCGACTCCATGTGTAAAGTTGTGTCGACGCCGTGGCCGCGCGACGCCGAGGCGGTGGCCCCGAGAAAGCGGGACGGAAACGAGGCGGCCGCTGGGGGCCGCGCGCCGCGGCGAGCGTTAAACAGGGAGAGTTGCAGCCGTTCCGGGAATTGGTCCCGGCTTTGTGATTGGCCGAAAGAAGTTGAGTGCGGAAAGTTGGCGGTTCGCGCGGTTTGGCGTATTTCGGCACGCTGTCTTTGCCAGCCCCGCCTAATGGTGAGGACTGAGCCTCGAAGGCAGGGCAGCCGTGTGCCGTCCGCGCGTCCAACGCAAACACACGGCCTGGGCGGCGCGGCGGGGTGGCGCTGCGACTGCCCCATGTCCGGGGCATTCCTGTGGCGCCCTAATGACCGCGTGTTGGTGTCCGGCGCGCCGCTGCGTCCTGGGGCATTCCGCCGCGCCGGCCCCGCTGTGCTGCACCGCCCTGCACCGCCCTGCACCGCCATTCCGGCCACCAAATCGGCGGCAGGCTCATTCCGTCTGTCTCTCTCGCACCCCTACGGGACGCCCAAAGGCACAGAGGCGAGGCTCTGTCCGGCGCCTGCTGGCGGTCCGGCCCTTTAAACTCATCGCGCGGCCAGACTGGCCGCCGCCTTATCTTCCTAGAGTGGTTCGGTCTGGACCGCGGTCTGGACTGGACGGCTCACTGTCCCCCTTTTTATCCGGTCGACATCTCAACGGCGGCTGGCGGGGCTGCAGGCTGATGCCGAGCGAGAGGTCCCGTGAGAGCAAGAGAGCCGCCCCCCCCCCCTCCCCCCGGTCGGGGTGCGCCTCCAGGCGGCCCGGTTGTCTCACGGGAGGCTCTGGCGCGTAATCCCCCGGATGGCCCGCGCCCTCGGCCGGCCAGGCCAAAGCCACAAAACTGCGCCCCCGCAGTGTCCTTTTCGGGCGTCTCTATTTGGCCCGAGTCCCGCAGCTAATCTTGCGAGTCCCTGAGCCGGGCCGGCCGCGCCCACCGCTCCCCGCCGGCACCCCACACCTGCCACGTCCGGGCGCCTCATTAGATGAAGGGCGATCTTGTTTGAGGTGGCCGCGTGACCGGCCGACAGCCAGGCAGCCCGACCCCACCTCTGGGGCTGCGGGAGAGAGGGGAGAGCTACGCAGCCTGCAGGCCCACTCATCGCCCTGGACTGTCCTCGACATTGGTCTCCACCTGCTCCAGCGTGCCGCGCCACGCCGCGCCACGCCGCACACTCAGCCCGCGAACCCCTTCACTCCAGCTCCAGCCACCAGTCTCCAGCAGTCGCTGTCTGCAGGAAACCGGCACGGCCACTCACTTGGGTATTCATGGCACGGCAAACACTCGCCGGATCCATTCTGCGTTCTGCGCAGTGGAGCATGATGCCCTTTCCGTCGTTTCATTCGGAAAATGTGGGGAACGCTGGCCGCCGCCATGCGCGTGTGCGGCGGAGGCAGAACCAACGCGGCTAGGCGGCGGCACGGAGGGATACAGCGCCTTTTTTTGTTTGCGGGGCAAACGGCGGGCAATCAAAACACCGAGGCATACACGCGGCTGGGAAGATATTCCCACGCGGCGGGGCAGCGGGGCCGAGCACTTCATAAACACGCAGAGAAAGAATCCGATACAACATTCCTAAAGATAAAATGGATATGCCGCGCGTGTATTGTTTTAAAGCCGAAAAACAAAGAGGAAGAAAAACACCACATTCGAAACGAAACAATGGATTCAGCGGCTCGTCGCTCCACCATGCCTCAGCCGCTCCCGCCCCATTACAGAATGTTTACTGGGTTTAGTCGTTAAAACGGCGGCACAACGTCGTATCTTCTCTCTCTCTCTCTCTCTGTGGGCATTCAGTTGCGGCCTTGTTGGGCGGCGCTGCCCGATCGGATAGCAGCCAGGCCGGCCCAGCCGAGCGCGCCGAAAACTGACATCCCTATTCAGCAACCAGTTATTCTCTCTCTCTTTCTCTCTTGCTGTCTCTCTCTCTCCCTCTCCATCACCGCCACGCCAGCGCCCAGCCGGTCCCCGGGGCCGTGGGGGCCGTGCGGGGCGTGCGAGTGCGCTCCAGCAAATACTCATTAAATCGCGCATTAGTGCACGGCGCGTCAAGTCATGGCGTAACAGCGGCAAAACAAGCGAATCGCTCTGCGGCGCGGTGCAGCCCGATAGCTCCAGCGAATTCCCGCTGGGCGAATTTGAATTTGGCGCGGCGGCGCGAGGCGAAGCAAAGCAGCGCGCGGCGCGAACACGTTCTAATTGGCCATCGCGAAGAAGCTGCGGGACTCGTCGTCCTTGGCGCCCTCCTCCCCGCCATTCAGAAGCACTGCCGCCCCGGACTGCCGCTCGGCATGGAATGTAGGTCATCTCACCCTGCAGGACCTTGAGGACCTTCAGGATAGGATTCTATTAGAACCGGGCAAAGTTGCTGTCAAAAAGGGATAGCATCCGGTGGGGTCGCGAGGCCGGTCGGTCCGCCCCTGCAGGCCGAACAAGCGCTTTCGTCATCTCTCTCTCTCTCTCTCTCTCTCTCTCTCTCTCTCTCTCTCTCTCTCTCTCTCTCTCTCTCTCTCTCTCTCTCTCTCTCTCTCTCTCTCTCTCTCTCTCTCTCTGTCCCCGAAAGTAGCCGATCTGCAGGTGGCGGAGTGCTAACGGGTGGCGATCCAGAGTGAGACGGGTTGGCTGCCCGCCTCCCTGTCCGACGGGGCGGCCGTGCTGAGCAAGGGCAGCCAGTCCTTCATACCGCAACGCCCACGTCCCGTCCCGGCATTGCCCGAATCGGACCCATCAGCCGACTTGCCCGCAGCCGGCCGTCCGAATGGGACGGGGCGGCGAGCCTACCGCAGCCTACCGCAGCCTACCGCAGCCTACCGCAGCCTACCGCAGCCCGGCCCGGGAACAGTGGGCCTTCCTTCATTCATTATCGACGCCACGTCTTTTTCACTCCGCCGCCGCCCTCCGTGCCGGTGGCGGCCAGGAAGGCCTCCGCGACGGGCAGATGCAGCGCCGCTGGTCAGATAACAAAGATGCTCGGGAACAAGCAGACGGACGGCAGGGCGAGGGGAAAGAGGGGGAGGGGGGAGATGGCAAACTTTGCCCCGGGAGATGAAGGGATTTGTATTCACTTTAGCGAATTGGCCGATTCGCCGGGCTGTGCCATTATTAAGTATTAAGTGGGAAGGCTGGCCTGGCGGTGCGGCCATTGTGGCGAGAGAGAGAGAGAGCGAGAGAGAGAGAGAGAGAGAGAGAGAGAGAGAGAGAGAGAGAGAGAGAGAGAGAGAGAGAGAGAGAGAGAGAGAGAGAGAGAGAGAGAGAGAGAGAGAGGGAGAGAGGGAGAGGGAGAGGTCACCAGGGGAATTGGCGCGGCGTCCTTGCAGCAGGTCCAGCCGGCAAGTGATTGCCGCGTCGACCGTTTTGCCAGCAGGGGCAGCCAGGGAGAGAATTTAGGCAGGGATAAAAAAAATGAAAGTGCCTTGTTGCGAGCGGTGATTCGGACGGCGCGAAGCCTGCTGCATAAACACGGCTCCTGCCGAACGACCTACCGACTCTAACTTTTGGCTACATCGGGCGAGCCTCCCTGCCGCCATCAAGGCTGATTGTGCCGATCAAGGAGTTGATCGCCATGATCAAACCTTGATGGCGGCGACCCCAGAGCTTCACCCCGAGCTTGTCTGGCTCGGCCGAGTTTGGCAACGACTGGCAATTTTTCCCCGCGAAGCAGTTGGTTGTTTGTTGCCCCAGTGGCTGCTGCCTGTCCCCACTGAACCCGATGTAGAACCTCGAGCATCGCGGTCGCGGCCACCACGTCTGCTTTCACTCCACCGAGATCCCGCACTGGAAATAGGATTCAAGGACGCCGAGCAGCGATTTCTCGCTCTGTGGAGAGGCGGCCGCGAGGCGGACTCCTATGGCCGTGCGGGTGCGTGTGTCCACACTGGCCCTCACGGGGCTCTCAACCCGGCCAGGTAGGGGCTGCCAGAGGGGCCCCGGGTAGAGGAGGAGGGGGGGGGGCGGCACTTAAGCGGGCCCATGCGTAGTTGTGGGTCCACGTGCGCGGTGTCTATTTCGCAGCTAATTCACTCGAGAGTCGGACTGCGGGGTTGGCTTGCTCGGCTTGCCCAGAGCAGAGCGTGTGTTTGCTCGGACACAGCCTCAAGTTATTAATGTTTGTTGTTGCTTTGATTCGAGGGCCACGTTCCGTCGTTCCAGCGATGCGGGCTTGGGAGGGACGCGCCCCGCGCTGGAGAGGCCGCCGAGCCGGAGGGGAGAGAGAGAGAGAGAGTTGAGTTTCTTTTTTGCTCTGATCCCGTTAAAATAATTTGGAGAAGCAGGTCTCTGTGCGCGCTGCGTGCTTCTGCACCCTGACAGTAAGCTCCTCCTGGCCCGGCGCCGCGGGCTGAATCCAGCAGTGCTTCATCGGCCTGTCTGCCTCTGTCGCACACCCAAGGGGCTCCCCTCGAGTGCGAGAGAGACGGCGATAGCACTGGTCGGGCCGCAGCAGTGCGTCAAGAGGGCGGTCCGCCTAGTTAGTTAGCGGCGGGTTTCGCACATCGTTAGCGCGTCGCGTGACGGGAGCGTGACGTGAGCGTGACGGTGTGTGCAGCCCGCGTGACGGCCGCCACGCCCCGCGGCCACCACATTGATGGCGTGTCATGCGACGCGCGTGCCACGCCCGTGTCACGGAGCAGCATCAGTGACACGATGACGAGGCGTGACGTTGGCGCATGGCGTGCCGCGCTTGACTGCGGCCTCATCCCGAGCGACAGGTCTCTCTCCCTGTCGCACTCACAGCACTGTTATTTAACGAATGTGACGTCATATTCGTTCGAATGTGAATTTTGTTACGTTCGTTTGAATATGACGCCACATTCGTTTGAATGTTGACGCACGTTCAAACGAATGTGACACCCCTTATATAACGGCCGTGTCACGTTTCAAACGAAGATGACAAAATTCCAACTAATATGACGTCACATTCGTTGAATATCAGTGAATGAGGCTTCCCGCACTGGTGCGAGCGAGACGAGGCTCTCGAGGGTCACGCGTTTGATTCGAGTCCCGGATTAAGCGAATCTGAAGCTCAAAACGCTTCTAGGATTTTTGCCGCCTCAACCGACTTCTGACCCACTGTGCAGCGCGGCCAGTGAAAGGGGCCACACTTTGTATGGGCGAGGCCCCGCGCCAGCCATCGACCAAGCCTCCAGCCAGGCGCGCGCCCGCAGACCGCGGGGCCCGGGCGGCCGGCCAAGCGCCAAGCCGGCCACGAAGGCCAGGCAGGCCCAGCCCGTGCATCACGGCGTGCTGCATCTCGCCGGCACTGCCTCCACTGCAGTCGTGCCGGCCCGGCCTCCGCCCTGACCACGCTCACCAAAGTCCCCCACAAAGTGAGCCGAGATGCTGCGAGATGCCTAGAGGCTGCCTCGCTGCGTGCGAGGCGGCGGCCGCCCCTCCCCCACCGTCAGGGCTGTGCCGGGCTGTGCCCTTGCCGCTGGTGCCACGCGATAACTTGAAGCGTACGTACCTGGAGCAGCACAATATTATAAAGCGGTGGGGGGGGGGAGGGTTGCGCCGGGCTGCTTCGCAGTGTTATTGCGGGCCGCAGCGCTGCTGCGGCGCAACGCGGCGCGCCCAGAAAAAAGGGAAGGAGGCGAGTGCTCTCCGCGCGTGCCGCACGCGTTCCGCACGCGTGCTCGCTGCTTTCGGATGAGTTTCCAAGAGATTTCTGTGGAGGGCCAGAGCAGAGTGCGGCTCCGGTGGAGGAGGTTGAATTTTCGCCGACTTGCGTACGCGCTAGCCGCTGCGAGTACGGTGACCGTGGCTGTCTAGTGGCGTTTGCTGCGTGCAGATTGTACCATGGATCGGCGATCGCGCGTTTTTCGCGTGGGATCGGGCCAGCCTGCGCGGGATTTATTGGGTAGCAGAAGTGCCTACATCTTGCTACAAACATGACGCCCGCCGGGCCACGCGCGCCGCTGCTGCCTAGTTTTAACGAGCAGGGCCCTCATAGGCCGCACCGTCAAGCGTCCCGCTGCCGAAAGCGTGGAAGCCCTGAACCCTGCGCGCGCCTTTTCATACCCGCGGGGGGTTTACATTAGGCAAATGGGGCGCGTCGATCCGTCCCGCAGGCCAGGCCAGCCGCGGGCTAGCCGCAGGCCAGCCGCGGGCCAGCCGGAAGCCAGCCGCGAGCCAGCCGCGGGCCAGCCGCAAGCCAGCCGCAAGCCAGCCGCGGGCCAGCCACGGGCCAGCCGGAATGGAATGAGAACGGCTGACTCGGGGCGGCTGAGCGAGGCGAGCGCGTTGTGCTAAAAATACGGGCTCCGCACGTGCTGCGCAGTGGGACTGTGATGCGAATTCACCGGCGACCTCACTTGCGAATTCATTGGGCAAGCCGGAGCGCACTGCATCCCCCTTGGCTAGGGTTGCGGCTCGCTCCGCAGCGCGCGTAGCACGCGTCAATGGCGCATCGCCATCAGCAGCTCGTCGCGCGACGGCCCCGTGTGTCTGGGAAGCGTGCCGCCGCGTGGCAGCTGCGAGAGCGGGAGAGAAAGGGGCGCGCTGGCTCGCGTCCGATTTACAAACCAAATATGTTGGCCGTCCGCGGACCCGGCCCCGCCGCTACTCATACCTAATGCGATCCCGGGCGGTCATGATGGTGCCTTCGGGGCCCCGTGCCTCATTCCAAGTCCAAATGAAAGGGCGGTTTGAATTTGGCGCCAAATCCCGCCGGCTATCCGATAACACGGTGCGGGGTCGTGTTGCGTTGTTGCCGAGATAAACGGCCCGATGCGGCAGGAGCCTCGCACACCAGTCGTTGAGCCCCACAGAGGAACCACGAAGACGACCAGATCCGATCCCATCGGACTGTTGAGACGCCTTGAACGCGTTCTAGCTCTGCTGCTTTGGCTGCTTTGGGTCGGCGTCCTAAAACCCGACCAGCTTCTCGTGCTGGGCACCCGGACTTGGCCCGAAACGCACGCACCGTGATGCTGCGGTCTACTGGGACGGTGACGGACGCATGGGCCTCGTCCTGACCTCCTCTCGCCCCGCCCCGCCCCGCCCCGCCCCGCCCCGCCCCGCCCCGCCCCGGGGGAACACTCTGCTACACGTTCCGCGGGGACTTTAATGAAAGTCGTCCTATCGTGCCGCAAACACCCACCCCCTCTCCCCTGCCGCGCGGCTTCTCCCTCGGCGTGGGCGTGCTTCCCTCTCGCCAACATTTTTCTCAGTTTGAGCAAGAGGTCTGCTCAGCTTGTTTGGTCGCCTCCTGCCGGCCACGTCGTGCGGGATGAAAGAAAATCGTTTCTGAGAAAAAGTGAGGTGCAGGTTGGCGCCTCGGCCGACTGCAGTTTAGAGCTTACTGCAGGCGAGGACGGAATCCGCCGCCGACAACTTTTTTTCTCTTCCGAAGAATGCCGACGGGAAAAGGCGTCAGCCTTTGCTGTCTGTCGTTTCCGCGCGGAAAATGCGACCGAGAAAGAAGTTGTTGACTCTTTATGCGGGCAGAGAGAGAAGGAGAGGGCGCTGCTTGCGGCCCTCCGGAACGACGCCCTCAAACGCGGCAGTGACGCCACCAGGCCGTCAGGCCGTCAGGCGGCGGGATAATATTTCCCCGCCGGTCGAAACGGGGCCAGCAGGTGTGTATGATTTAGTCTCGCGAGGGCGGTGTAAAGATGTGGCGCGGCATAAACTCGCTCGGTTTCCTGAGCAGGTCAGGAAAGGAAAATAATGGGGGCTGTGGGTACGCAGCAGCCAGCAGCAGGAGTAACGGCGACCGGGGTCTACCCGGCTTGAGGGAGCAGAGGGGTGGGGTGGGCGTGACTTAGCTCCGATGCGTTTTGAGCTTCAGTCTTCCCCAAAGGAGACTCGATGTGAGCCTATGAGGGTACCAATCGCTTGCCCTTCGAGCGAGGAGTCCAGTAAGATTCGAGTCCCATGAGGAGAAAGCTCGAAAAGTGCCATCTGCCTTGTTTGCCCGAACAGGTTTCCTTTCCTCCGCCCTCGACGGCGTAGCGCGGCGTCTCGCCCTCGGGTCCGCCTCGCAGCGCCTAGGGGCCTCACCGCCGACGGGGTGGCGGGGCGCGCGGCCGGTGTGTGTTGAACAGTGGGTCAGAGGCGGCCAAAATCCCGGACGCGTTTTGAGCTCCAGAGTCGGTAAATGGGACTCGAATCGAACGTGTGATCCCACCAATGGATGGCTCTCCGGATGAGGAATCCATTAGTGGGGTCACACGTTTGATTCGAGTCCCATTTACCGACTCTGGAGCTCAAAATGTGTCCGCGATTTTAGTCACCACAACGGTCTTTGGACCCACTGTGTGTAGAGTCCTGTCGTCCCGGGTAGGCAAACGCTGCGCCACGCCGCGCCACGCCGCGCCACGCCGTATTTGCTGGGCTGCTCACGACCCCGGTGGGGAGGAGGCCGGGGCCGGGCAGTGATATCAGCGTTATTCCTCGCTGAAAAGGCCGTCCCCGCGAACGGCGGCAGGCGGCAGGGCGGCAGACAATGGCCGAGGCCTAATTCGGGCCGAGGGGCCGCGGCAGGGCGGCCGAGGCAGGGCGCCGCCATTGTGGCCGTGCGTGGGGCCGCGGACCCGATCTCGGCGCGGAGCGGATCTCACGATAGTGCGACATGGAACAGGAGGTGCACACTCCACCTATTAAGGCCTCGTTTAATTAAATCGGCGCCGGTGTTGTTCTGCGACGACCACACCCGCCCGACTTGTGTTTGGCAATCCTAGTCCGGAGGAGCGAGCGAGACAGAGCGACGAGGCACTGCGCGGAACCGCCCTGCCGAGGCCCCGAATGGGGCGCGGTGTACCGCCGCCGAGCCCCTCAAGTAGGAGTGAGGCACCAGGCGAGCGAGGCACGAGGCGCGAGGCCCTGGGGTGCCGTTGCGGCCGCTCTGGCTACAGGTTGATGGCATTCGTTAGCTAGCACACGGGGAGGACCCCGGGACCCAACGACTCAAGGACAGCGAGGTGAGGCGGCGGGAACGCGGCGCCGGGTCGGGCCTGTTGCGCCTCGCTGCTCAAATTGCTGCATAAATTCGAGTCCGCTCGCCGTGCCCGAAGGAAACTGCCCCATCGTGGGGCCGGAAGTGGCGGAGTGAAACTTGGGGCTCACTTGGCGGGGCGGGGCGGGGCGCGCTGGAGTTGCATGTCGCAGGCAAACTTGTTGCGACGGCAAGGATTGTGCGTTATTAGCTGCCACTCCCTTCCCCTCCCCGCCAGCCCTTTGTCCCACACACGCCCTCACACACGTCCTGGCGATAAAACAGACGCGTCGCTCAACTCGTCGTCGCCGCGCGCGGTGGGGTGGAAGGCTGCCTGGCTGGGGGGCCACGCACTCACTCACACCCACGCACTCGCTGGAGATGTCACCTGGCGCCCCTGTGTGTGTGAGTGTGCGTCTGTGAGAGAGGGGCGGAGAGATAGAAAGCATACTCATGTGTGGAGTGTGTGTGTGTGGATGGCGTCGTTGTGTGCATGCCCGCGTTTCTGCGAGATTGGAACCGGTTGTGTGTTGTATACTCTCTGCACGTTCAATAACCCTGCCGCCTCATAAAGTAAGGGGGAAAACAAGAGCGGCATGGAGGCTGATGCGGTGCGTCGTCGTCGTCCTCCTCAGAAGAGCATCGCACTTTCATTCCCTCCCTCCCTCTCTCTTCTTGCTCGCCGCCGCTCGATTTGGCTAACCCGCGGCCCGGCCTGTTCGTACGGCAGTAAAGTGGCGGAACAACAACGGTGGGGCTGCGCGAGGCTGCGCTTTGTGCAAACGGCTAGCATGACGCGTCTTTGATAATCGTGCGCGATAGCCGCTACCCGGGGCCCTTTGTGGCCGCGGGGCTGCACCGCAGGTACCCGGTAAAGCACCACTTTTTGCCTGATAAAGGGGCAAAGTATGGCTTTTTGCCTGGTTATCTAGGTTCCGTAGGGGTGGGGAGGGCAAAAACCCCTTCGCTCCCCCTTGTATCCGCGCCTGCCTGCCTGCAGGTACCCGCCAGCGGTACGGGTAACAACAGCGGGCCGCCCCAACTGCCGGCGTGGCGTTGGAGAGGCGCCGCCATCCATCTCCGTCAACTCCATCGCGACTCGGCGGCCAATTTAAGCGCCGCAGCGGGGAAGGCAGGCAAACGGCGAGTAGAGCGGCCGGCCGGGCCAAACTGTGCCGCGCAGAGCAAAGAGCAAGAACCCCGCACTTTGGCGGATCGCCCGCTCCCTTCGCCCCCCCTCAAAAATAATTCCAGTCAGGGCGTCGGGGCCGCGTCGCGCGCGCTGCAGGGTGGAAGCCTCTGCCTCTCTCGCACTCGGAGGCCGGCAGGGCTGCCCGCGGCTACCATCACCGTGAAGAAAGCAGGCCTCTTTCTCCTCGGAGAACATTACCTCGCTGTGTTGACTGGCGGGCTGGTTCTCTCCGGGCAGGCTTCCCCCTCAAGTCCCTGTAAGGCATTGGCCGCCCCGCCTCGCCCGCCCCGCCTCGCCCGCCCCGCCCCCGCCGAGAGGACAAGGGAGAGGCGCCCGGTAGTGACAAGGCCGGCCACCCCAATGAAAAATTAAAGCGTCGCGAGTGACCGGAACCCCTCCCCGGAAAATCCGAAAAATCCGATTCGCTAATGTTGTGTACAGTGAATATGGATATCCACGAATAATTCGACTATCAAGAATACGACTGATCACGCATGTTATGAGCACTGGTGAATATGCAAAAGAGCGCCGGTAACTAACTATGTGTGAATATCTGATGCGAATAATGGCTTGAGGGCAGGCTTGTCGCAAAGTTGGTCGAAACGGTGACAAATGTCTGAAAATCGTCGCGGCAGACTTTGGGCAGCCACTGCGGCCGATCGAAGCCGGGAAACGGTCCTCGCGTCACCAGGGCTCGAGTCATTCTTCTGCAAGTGAAACAGGGTGGTGGCAGGCCACAGGTGTTGCGGAGTCGCGGAGTCAGCCCCGGGTTCAAGCGACCCGCCGATATCGGCTGGGTGGCTGCCAGCGCTGCCAGGGGCTCAGAAACCGATGACGGCTGACAGGTAAATAGGCTGCCAGGTTCTCGGGGCGCGCGACGCGAAGCGAGGCAAGCGGCGGGCAAACGCCGCGGCGTCGCTACACTGCACAGCGCCAGTGGATGCCTTTCTAGAAAGGAAATCAAGTTGTAAATTTTGGTAAATTCTCTTTGTCTTTTCTGTCTGGCCGCCAATCTGCTCCCAAAACACACACGTCCTTTGTCCTCGGCGCTGTTAATCGACCCTAAGACGCTTCACACACAGCCGATGGCCGGGGATTAGTAAGGCCCTCCGTGCCGGACTATTGTGCCCAGGGGATTTGAGGCCCTTGGCTGGCTGGCTGCGGGCTGGCTGGCTGCGGGCTGGCTGGCTGCGGGCTGGCAGCACGTGCGTCACGGTCGACCGGGGGAAATTCACTCGCGAAATACTTCGTACACCCTGCTTCAGCGAAATAATCATGAAATACTTTCGAAATTATTGTAAAACATCTAAAATAGTGGGAAAATAGGCGAAATATGAAAAATTGGGAGTGAATCCCTCCCGGTTCGTCCCCTGCGACCGAGTCTCATCACAACAAACTGTCCCCTTTCTCCCCCCCCCCCCCCCCGCCCGGCCGCCGCGCGGCGCTGGAGAGCCCCCTCGGCAGCAGACTGATTCCGCAGCGAGCGTTCATCGCTCCGTCTCGCTCGCGCCCTGACGGCACGCCTCCTGAGTGCGAGCGAGACGGAGCGACTGTTCGGGATCAGCCTGAAGGGAACGGCCGAATGAGGAATGGAGGAGGGCCGAGTTTTGGGACGCGGGACGCCGGCCCTCGCGGCAAGCGGGCCGCGTGGCAGCCATGGCCGGGCTTGAGGGCCAACTACTTGAAGATTTCCACTTGGCAGATTTCTCAACGGCCCACGCTATTTTATTGGCCGGAGAAACGTGAATTCGCTGAACAGTATCCCCCTAAATATGGCACAGTTTGCCTGGCAAAAAGTTGTTGTTTCGAGACGTTTACGCGCCCGCAAGTTTGGAGCCGTAATTTCGCGCGCCTTGATAAACTTAATTGCACATGAATTTTTGGCGGTTTGCGGCAACGACGACGACGTCGCCTCTGCGCGGCGCGGCGCGGCGGCCCTGCCTGACACATTACACTCGTGTGGCAACATCAAAGGCGCCATCTCTCTGACTTTATTTCTGCCCCGCGTTGATCCTTCCTTTCGGTCCTCAACACCGTGGCTTCGGCCTACGCGGAGACCCTTATCTTGGCCCCGCATGCGTGCGTCAGTGTGCGAGCGTGGTGTGTGTGCGTGTGTGTGCGCGTGCGTGCGTGCGTGCGTGCGTGTCTGACCGCGTCTGGTCGGGGTCCGGCCCTGTTAGCCATATTGCCATCATGTTCACTGGCACGAGAGTAATTTCCTTTGTTCGCTCGTAAAGTATTATCCTGCTGTGTTATAAACGCGCCTGAAGTGGGTCGTGGGCGTGGTGGGGCGGGGGCGCGGCGCGGCGGTGTGGCTTTTGGCGGCCCGTTCGCGGTACCAACGACGGCGGCCATCAAATGATTCTGCCCATTTTGCCTCCGCTTGACGGTCCGCGTGCGTGGGTATGGCCGCTTCACGCGCCGGCGTGGGGCCCACGCTGTAAGTCGCCGGGTCAGAGTTATTTTCCTTCGATTTGATCCTAGAGGGACGCGGCATCATGGCGAGCTGCTTAAGGTGCTTCCTCTTGAGGAAGCAGGAAAGCTCCCCTCTCTCTCTTCATGTCGTGCCGCCGCCTTAGGCCAAGCAGAGAGAGAGAGAGAGAGAGAGAGAGAGAGAGAGAGAGAGAGAGAGAGAGAGAGAGAGAGAGAGAGAGAGAGAGAGAGAGAGAGAGAGAGAGAGACCCCTGAGCCCTCGCATTCCTCGTTAGCACTACAGAGTTAAAACTGAGATAACGTTTTGACAGCGGAACCTCCCGCCGGCGGAGTCCTGTTGCCTCTTGTACACGGACACAAGTTTTTGTTGTGTTTAGGACCGACGCAGAGGGGTCCTTTGTCAGGGGTCCGACATTCCGTAATAGAATAACGGAGGGCGTGGCGTGGCCACTCGCTTTGCACTCCAACAGGACATCCCGCTCCTCCCGCCTCGCTCTGGAGTGCAGCCCGGAGTCATCTTGGAGAGATTCCCTCACTCCCTGACCGACTCTGCGAGCCCAGTGCTCCCCAAGCAGCGCAGTGGAGCACCGGGGCGTCGTGGGACGCTTCAAAGACCGTAGCCAGATAGAGCGCAGTGGCCCCTAAAATAATCTAAACCCGCGTGTTGCCGAGATCCACCCAAGGGTAGGGCGGCCCCGCGGCCCTCCTGACCTCTGGACCCGCCCGCCGCGCCAGCCAGCGCCAGCCAGCGCCAGCCAGCGCCAGCCAGCGCCAGCCAGCGCCACGCGCGGTTCAGGTTGCCACTTGGCGGAGAGGGTCGCCGGGTCAGGACGAGGGCGGCGTGCGGGACGAGCAGGAGGGCGGCGGCGACGGGTAGAGGAAGCACTTAGTGGAGCAGGGGGGGCGGCGTGCGCGTCGCCGCGTCAACGGCACCAACCTCTCGGCATTGAACACATGCGGCCCACGGCCCCACCTCTTTCGGCACCCCGCCCCACGCGTCACGTTCATGCGCGTAAGGGGCTGCGTTTTCTGCTGAGCACTCTTATTGCCGTGCCAGGAGGCGTGCTGCGCAGGGCTGCGCAGGGCTGCGCAGGGCTGCTGCGTGCTCTGCAGGTGAGGAGGGCATTGGCACCCCTAACAGAGTGCGCGCGGGACGAGGGGCCACTCTACGTGTCGTTGCCAGGGTGCGCCGCCCCGCATTCAGCAGCATTCAGCGACCCGAAAATAATTTCTCGGTATAATAAGGCAGCATATCGGTTCGGGTCCGGCCTACGCCTATCTGTCTGTCTGTCTGTCCGTCCGTCTGTCCGTCTGTCCGTCTGCGGTGGGACTTTCAAAGGGCGTGGCTGAGTGGACTGGCCGGCCGGCTCCACTTGATGGCTTGTCAAAGGCAGTTCCAGCCGCGCCGATACGCCTCGCCTAACCCTACAAGAGCGGGCCGTGTCGCTGACAACCCGAGGATAAAAACGTGTATCGGATATTTTTTTCGACCTTACCGCTGAGTCATGAGTAAGTATGCGTTTTTCTAGGGGCATAAATATTTGACGGGGACGTGTATGTCGGCGCGCTACAGGTACTGTCCACTCCCAATATCGTCTTCGTATTTATCAGCGTTGACGGGCCGGTCGGCCGGAGCCGTCTTGGCTACTTCTTTCTCACGGAGTTTCCCTCCGTGTGTGTGTGTGTGTGTGTGTGTGTGTGTGTGTGTGTGTGTGTGTGTGTGTGTGCGCGAGAGCGAGCGCGAGAGGGTGTGTGGGTGTGTTGTACCAGGAGAAACTAGTAAAGTAGCCACCTGTGAAGGTGCGTGGACCAACCTTGGGGCACCAGGAGCAATCGAATTGTCGTGGATTGGGCGCGAGAGGGCCCCTGACTGAGGCCTCCCCCCCACCCACCCTCTCTTCCCATCACCCTTCCCCTCCGGATCTGCTCCCGAACTGTGCCAACGGATCCGAGGGCAGCACCCCCACCCCCTACCCCCGTTAAAAAAGAGTGTTCTTGCTGGCAAAAAGAACATTTTTTGCTTCAAGAATAAAAATTCTTAACCGTGTCTAGGAAGAACTGCCGTGGCCTTACTCGCTGTTGAAATCTTAAAAACAAGCCGCAAAGAGCGCGCTACAACTTGAATGTGGTGAAGAAGGCAAGTCGGGTTGAAGAGGCGGCTACTGGGCAGGCAAGCCCGCGCCCCGACCGCGCTCCCTGCGTGTGGCTGTGGCCAGCCGGGCAGCCTGCCTGCACGGCGCACCGCGCCGCCCTCTGCACCAAGAAAAAACGGGGAATGCCAGAGAGGAAAACAACGGGGAGGTCGGCGGTAGGAAACTTCATCTCCAGGGAGGCAGTCGAACCTCGCGCATTACTGATCTCGGAAGTGGGCCACGCCACGCCACGCCACGCCACGCCACGCCACGCCACGCCACGCCACGCTACGCCACGCCACGCCACGCCACGCTACGCCACGCCACGCCACGCTACGCTACGCCACGCCACGCTACGCCACGCCACGCCACGCCACGCCACGCCACGCACGCGAGCCCTCGCGGCCTATCCATGCTACATTCCGCGCACGCCGACAGGCTGATTCCGAACAGAGCTTCAGCCTCTCTCTCGCTTCTCACTAAGCCCTGAGGCCGCGAGGCGATGGATGACTCTACCGCCCTGTTTACCACACTCATCTCACCGGCATGTCACCCCAGCGCTGATGGAAGACTAAGAAAAACAAAAACAACGAGCAAAAGAGACGACAGGAATAAACAAAAAAAAAACGGAGGTGAAAACATTGATGGGCTTATTGCGGTTCGCGTGACAGCTGCCGCCACTGCCATCAGAGGGAGATGATTCACATTCACATTCGCATTACGGCGGGTGGGCGGGCCGTAGGAAGTGCGACGCGAAATGGGGCCGAAGCCCCGGCCGCAGCGTGGCTCAGTATTGGTCGTGGGAACCCCTCTTCTCCACGTGCGGCCAAGTCCGGCCGCGCGTGTCGGCGGCTCGCTGCACGGCCGTGCTTGTGGCGCCGCGCGCGCCTCACGTGGAACATTTTCTTCTGACCTTGTTCGCAGGACACGCACGGATCTACTGTACACGTGTAACCGTTACTCTCGAACGTCACACACACACACACACACACACACACACACACACACACACACACAGACAGAGAGAGAGAGAGAGAGAGAGAGAGAGAGAGAGAGAGAGAGAGAGAGAGAGAGAGAGAGAGAGAGAGAGAGAGAGAGAGAGAGCGAGAGAAAGAGAGAGACAGTGTTGGCCTCGTCGTCGTCAGTGCGAGTGTGTGTCTGTCCACTGTCCGTCCAGCTTTTAAATTCCCCGGCTGGTGGTGCGTGTGTGCAGTGCCGGTGGGGGCCCACGGGGGCGCTGGCAGGCCTGGGGCTGCCTGGGGCTGCTGAGCCGGTCCGGAACCCTCAATGGCGTTCCCAAGCCCCACAGTGACAGGGATTTCACTTAGTAAAACGTCACCAACCACTGAAGCAGCCAGCAGCATCCGGACTGCGGCACGGCCGGGCACGGCGCACCTCCCCCGCGGGACGCTGCGCGTTATCAGTGCCGATCCGGGAGTGATAACGTTTGAACCTTGCCGCGCGGCACTGTGCTGCCCTCAGTCGCCGCGGAAACATTTTTTTCCCAGTGGGACGGTCGCGTTCAATGGAGCGCGGCGCTGTGCGGCGCGATTATCGAGCCAAGCGAGTCATTTGCATGCGTGCAAGCACCGCCGACCCGCTGCGCGGCGGGTCGAAGCGGTTGGTCGGGTGGGACGGTTTTTACCTTGCCGGCCGCCCCTTTTTGCCTTCATTTTTTTTTTTCGCGGCAAGTCGCGTTTGTCATGCAATGACCGCGGGCTTCTCGCGATTGTTGGCCCGCTGCTCGCTCAAGAGGAAGGATTACTCGGAAATACTTCCTCTTCGGTGGAAATAAGTCCAGCTGGATGCTGGATCCGCGGCAGACCGAAGTGGGATCGAGCGGCTCCACCGCCGAGCTTTACATATAAAGAGTCGAATCACAAAGTTGTCGCGGAGCCTCGAGGGCGCGCGGGGCGGGGGTGGGGCGGGGCGGGGCGGGGGGCGGGGGCGGCATCCAGGGAACGCGGCGACGACGGTTCGTGAAAAAGATACGCTTTTTTTAGCACCAGTTGGACGCTTTCCAATTTTCAAACGCCTAGAGAAATTTTGTCCGCTGCGCTCGGCAACTTCTCGGCAAGTATTTTGTGTGTGTGTCGAGAACTTTTCTTCCTGCACTGTTGCTGTATCTCTGCGGACGACCTCAACAAGCTCCGCAGAGGTCGTTTTGTCCCTGCATGCCAGTGTATGTGCCCCTGTCCCTGTCTCCACTATCTGCCCGCTCCCCCTCAGGGGAAGGACGCCGCCCCCTTCCCTGCCGCTGGTGCGAGGGAGGATACTCCTGTAAATCCGCAGCGAAGCCGATCAGGCCCGTCAAGGCGCGTTTCTCCAGCACCAAACACGAAAAAAAGCAACAAAAATAAAAGCAATCACTGGGAGTAGCGGACTGGCGTGCTATTTAATATGCGGCATCGGATGGAGGTGGATTCATTATTCACCTAGGTATTCCGAATCCCTACAGGAAACTTGCTAACAAATTGTTCCGCCGGGCCGCCTCGACGCTGGCAGGAGGCGCGACAGGGGTGGGTGGGAAGATGGGGGTGGAGGGGAGCAGGCGGAGCACCCCGTGTGACTGAGGGCTGGACCTCGCCGTGCCCGCAGCTTCGAGCGGTAGTGCATACCTGCGACGCTTATAACTGGGTTTACTCTTTGTTCCAAAGATGGTTCCCCAGTTAAACGGTCGCCACCGCCGAGTTTACGGCGTAATCGACAGCGAACGGCGCCGCGGCGTCGCGCAGCGTTGTCGCGATTGACTGGCGAGTTAGTTAATTAACCCTGGCTCCTGATGGCCCTGATGCCGCGGACCACTGAACGCGCAGCGCTCGTCCACCGCGCCGGGCGCGGCATTGAGGGCCCGGCCGGCGGCATGGCTGGCGTGCTGCCGCTGATGATGGAGGCAGATGTGAGCAGCGGATACGGGGTGATTGAGGGGTGCAGGGATCGCTGCGCGCAGCACGCGTGGGCGTGGCGGCGTTGTCGCGCTGATGTAAGCATTGATTTTGCCGCCGCGTCGCTTTCGCCGTCGGAGACATCCGCAATGGATATATAAATCGGCCTCGGCAGAGTGGGACGCACGGCGCCGGGGATCAGCGTGAGTCGCGAGAGCGGCGGACTGTACCGCCCCGCCGCCCCAATGCTCCCTGACACGCCATTATCCCGCAATCACTACATCAGCATTCAAAGAAGAGAGAAAGGGAGGAAAGAATCTATGAGCGCCCTCATCTTGCCCTCCGACGGCTGAAACGTCGCGGCCGCTGTCGTGGTCCTTCCCCGGGCCGCCCGTCGGCGCTGCCTTGTTTTCGTTGGGGTCTGCGGTGATGTAAACCGGATTACCCTGGCGGCGGGGCCCAGTCCGCCCCGCCCCGCCCGTGCGCCGAGGCGACTGATCTGCTCTGTGTCTGTCTGTCTGCGCCCGGCCGCCCCGCGCGGCCGCCCCCGCCGTGATGAGCGGTGACACGGCGCGCCTGGCCAGGATCACGACGACGCCGGCCTGGCGCACCGCACAGTGTCCCCCGCTTTACGGGCGGCAGCGCGCGGATTAAACTGTAAAGAACAAAAACAAAGGCGGTGGATCGGGACGCCGGCCGGATTGAGTGCGCCCTCGGGGAATGCAGCCAACTCGGACCGACTCGCGCAAGGCTGCCGCGCTGCCGGCGAGGAAGGGAAGTGTCCGGTTTTGTCGCTTTGCTTGGCAAGTTCGCGGGTCTCGCCGAGGCCGAGCGCGCGCCCGGAGCGCACTGTGTACCTGCTTTCACAATATTCCAACCACTCGCTGACGATTTTGTTGACAGTTTGTTTTTGTTTGTGGGACGTCTAGCGGCAAGGCGTCATTACTGCCAAAAGTTTTCAAGTGCTGGGGCGATTTTGTTCCTGTGTGTGGCGCCCGGGCTTAAAAATAAAAATGTAAAGGAAGTTTCTGTGGCGCAGCACAGCGCAGCGGGGCCCCTCTCCGGGAGGGAAAGAACTCCGGGGTATCGACTAGTGAATAGTTCGTCGGGCGCGGAGCGCGCGCGGCCCACTGAGAAAAAAAGTCTAGTAGAAGTACCAGACCAATCCTAGTTAAACGAGCACTATTAACAGATACGAGAATCCTAGTAACCCAGATGATCAGTTGCAGTAACCGGATCAGGTCTGGGAAGTTTTACCTGACTAAAACCAACTAGACAGTTTTTTTTTTACCCAGAATTCTAATTGAGTTATTGAGTTATATTTTATCAGAGAGTCTGGTATTTGGTACCAGGATTCTAATTAACGTTACAAGACTTTTTTTTTTTTCAGCGCACCCGCGGCCACCAGGGACTCAATGCACAGCGCGGGTGGGGGGCTGCTGCGTCGGACCTAACGGTAAATAAATGAAAAGAACGCAGAATAAGGTCGATGCTTTATAAAATCGAGCGATCGTGTTCCCGTGCACTGGTGGTACACGGCGGTGACGGTGACGCGCTCTTCACTGAGGCAGACATCGTTAGCAAAGGGGATTCGGGAAAGCGAGTTATATAATTGGACTGGCTCTGCATTGCGAGCAACTCGACCGACTCGGTGCGGGTCGTGCGGGTCCGCTGGTCCGATCGGAGGCACGGGCATTCCCCCCCCCCCCTCCTGGGTCCTCGCCGCCCACAGTGGGTCAGTAGACCGTCGAGGCGGCCAAAATTCTAGACACGCGTTTTGAGCTCCAGAGTCGCTTAACAAGACTCGAATCGAACGTGTGACCCCACCAATGGATTGCTCTCCAAACGAGGAATCCATTGGTGGCGTTACACGTTTGATTCGAGTCCCATTTAGCGACTCTGGAGCTCAAAACGCGTGTAGAATTTTGTCCACCTCGACGGTCCTCTGACCCACTGTGCGTCATCGCTGCGCTGAAACTCGCCGAGAGACCATCTTTCTGAAGTAGTAAAATCGATAAGGGATGCACCTCGATCCTGGCGATGATGCGCGGTGGCCTTGCGGTCGGATCGCGCAGTCGGGATAACTTTCTTCTATTAAAAACAACAACACGAAAACGAAAAGCAGCGCACGCTCTCGTCAAAACTTCGACCACCACCACGCGCGGACCGGTGACATTACAGTCCCTCCCCCTCCCCCTCTTTCGAAGCACGGCGCTCTTGATAATCTCACATTCCGAGACAGGGACCAAGGCCTTGGTCGTGTTACACAGAGCCGGGCGTTATTCCGGACGCCGCGTTGGGCGCTCCTCTTTAGCGCCCCTGTTAATTAACCCACTGCAGGCTGAGCAGCGCTTGCGTCGCTCCGTCTCTCTCGCACTGGTGGGGCATGCCGCGGCGGAGAGACGGCGCGGCGACGCAGCGCGCCTGTCGCTGCAAACCGCCGACCAGGCCCGTCTTCTTCTTCTCCTTCTCGTCTCAGTGAACTTGAGTGACGTCGAGTGACCTTGAGTGACCTTGTGCTCCGTGCCGCAGGCCGCGCCGCCGCGATGCGCGGACGCGCGAAGCGTGAGCCCGCCGCCCACGCCGCCGGTTGATGCAGGTAAGTCGGCCACCTCATTTCCCGACGCTATTTTTCTCTGTTTCTGGAGAATGCCGGGAAAAGTTGTGGCGGAATTGTTTTATCATCTGGCCACTTTTCAACTGTCCACCTCGCGGCAACTCTGGCCCCGGGAGAGAACCAGTTAGTGTGGGTTAGCATTAGAGGGTCAGCCGAAACCAGGGAAAACAGGCGGGGCGCGGGTCCAGGCCTTGCTTGCTGCCGGCCTGCTGCCTTTGCATTTCGATAATCCATCAGCTAACATCGATGCCCCAATGAAGGCCTAGCCTTGCTGGTCTCCGCGAACCCTTCCCTTAGCGAAGGGGCCATCTTGCGGCCTCTCCCCTTCCCTCTGAACCCTCTTCCGTCATCGCTTTGAGTCACGGAAACGCAACGCACGCGCAAAAACGGAAATCAAAGAAGAAGCTTGTCCCCAAAAAAGTCGACCCTAATTACTTCGTTTTTTTTTCCCCTCGGCGGCGCATCATAGATGAAGTTGACTGCGCTGATATTATTCCCACAACAAAACAGACGTCCCGTCAACTCGCAGTTTGTAGTTTAAATTTTGTTAACGATCCTTTTCGTTTTTGGTGTGGTTGGTTGGCATGCTGGTTAGCCGCCTCACACTTCATCGCCTCGGCGGCACGGCATCCGCATCCTTTACTCCATCAGCTCGCATTTATTTGCCGCGCCGCCGCCGCCCCGCCGCCGCCGCCTCGGCCGAGCCTGACTCGCCGCCCCAAACTTTCTGACACTCTTCGTTAGGGGATGACGTGCGAAGGGTGAACAGGGCAACACCGTCTACGCTGGAAACAAGGGAACAACGGGCAGCGTGTTAGCAGCGCCGACAACTTTTTGGACGGTGACTCGGCGCCGCCGTCGTCGGGTGGTACCTGGAAGACGGGGTCCTCGCAAGGAAATGCCGTCGCTGATTTATGTTCACAGTTTTTCGCCCCACTTTTATTTGCCCCTCCCCTGGCCTGCCCCGCGCCCCGCCCGCCGGTCGCCGCCGGCTTTGGGCGACTTGTCTGCCGATAGCGGGGTTGGCGGCCCCCGAAATTAGTGAGTTGCTGTCCGTGCCTCGCCCATCGTCGCCACTGTTTCAACGCCGATGAAAAATTGATAAGAACGTTTTCCCTCGAGAGGCACTGTCTCCTTTTCCTTGCTTATATCCCGCTGCAGTCACTTATTTGAGTTGTGCAGCCACTCGAGACTCTCTTTGACTCGCTTCGTTCGTGCGGCTCGGCGCCCGCGCGCCTTCATCCTCACTAAACCCGCACCAGACTGCTTTTTTTTTTTTTTTTAATAAATTAAAACGGCGTCTCGCCTCGCCGTTGTGGTCCAGGCTGGCTTGCAGGACTCACCCGCCCATCTGCTCAATCTCCGCGGACCTGGGAGGACCGAGCGCGCAAACAAACCGTCATCACCTGGAGCCTGCGACCCCTGCGACGCCCTCTTTGTCGCGCTCTGCGTCGTCATCGCCGGCCCGCCGGCCTCCGACAGGGTGGACAGGGCGTGCCGGCCGGCCGGCGGCCACCCTGTCCACCGCACAGCGGGCACCAGGCGTAGTCCTAGGGCCAGGGGTCACGCGGGGCTCGCAGTCGTACTAGTTCTGGCGGGGTGGGCCGGGCCCCGCCGAAGTTGTCGTCCACTCCACGCAGCGCGCCGGTCGAGCGGTCCGGCATGGCCCCCGCCGCCCGATACGCCACCGATGGAGTCCCAACACGCCCCCTCGCCCCGCCGCGCAACTTCATATGGAATATTCAGAAACTGGCAGTAGACCAGGGGGACGGCCTCATTATGCGTGTTGCTCAATGGCCTCTCGCTGGCCGTGCTGCGGAGGCGTGCTGTTACGCTTCGTCTCTCTCTCTCTCTCTCTCTCTCTCTCTCTCTCTCTCTCTCTCTCTCTCTCTCTCTCTCTCTCTCTCTCTCTCTCTCTCTCTCTCTCTCTCTCTCTCGCACGGAGCGAACCGGAAGTGAGAGAGAGCGAGCGAGCTGTTTGTTGACGTCGTGCGTGGGCGCGCCGGAAAGGCCTCCGGGCCGCGTGCATGTTGCGGGGGCGCGCGGCGTGGAACCCGAGGCGGGGCGCCGCGCTGCCGCCACGAGTACTCCATGCTGCCGCCGAGAATAGAGTTACTGAAATAACACGATGCATGCACTCGCGATGAGTCGCGCGGCCTAATGAAATTTGAACCGGCCGGGGGGATACAGAGGAAAAGGGAAAAGTTGCTTTTCCTTAACACCCACCCCCTTTTCATAATGAAGGCCAACTTTCCCTCTCCCCCTCCTCCGGTTCCTTTTCAATGCTTTCGCCTTTTCACTCGCTTCGCAGCCTGCCCCCTCCCCCCTCCTTACTCGCAGCTCTTACCGCCAGCTCTTACTAAACCGCCCCCCCCCCCTCCCCGCCCCTTTATGAACCTCAACTCTCCCTCCTCTGGATTCGCACCTGCGGGCTGATTCCGAAGACAGCTTCTTTCGTCGCTCTGTCTCTCTCACACACCAGCTCACACCCGTACAGAAAGCCCCGCGGGCGCGATAGAGACAGAGCGACGAAAGCAGTGTTCGGAGAGCGCCCTCTGAGAGCCTCCCGCTCATTGGCGCCGCATTTAGTCCTCCTAAACATGATACATCCTCCATTCCATACCTGTGGTCGTCCTGGTTCCGTATTCAGCCCGCCTCCAGCGTACTTCCAGCGTGCTTCCCGGTACAGGCCTGCGCTGGGCGGGCCTCCGAGTCCGTGAAGAAAAGTGGAGTGAGGCAGAGAAGGCAGCGGCGCCACCGCACGCTCCGTGACCGCACTGCCTCCAGAGAGAGACCTCATTCGGGCTCACTGCTTCGGGGCTGCGAATGCTTCCCGAAGTTCACGGACCTCCAATACCCGTCAACCTCGGCTGGCCCGCCAGACCTCGGCTCGGATGATCGGCCGAGTGAGCCCAGAGAGGACGGGCCGGCCGGCGCGCGGCGCGGGAGCGGCGGCGGCTCTGGCTCAGACAGACGCGTTCGCCGGCAGCTCACCGGCTGGGCGAGGGGTGAGGAGGTGGTACCGGCCGGCCAGCCCAGCCAGCGAGCGTGAGCGAGCGAGGTGTGGCCAGTGGCTGAGGCGTGGCTGTCGTCGGCGTGGCAGCTACTCGGAGGGTCTCTGCTCGCGGGCGTCCGACGGACCCTTGAGAGGCCGTCTTCGGAGCCGGGCCTTCGCGGGCGGACCTTTCACGGGCCGGATATCAATGCCGAATTTCGTGGAGCGTCTAGATGCGCCATGGCCCGGCCGCCGCAGGCCTCTACTTCTTGGATGCTTCCAGCCTTCCGCGCGCTTCCCGCCGGGTTAGCCAAACCACAAATCCCCTGGAACGGGGCGGCGCCGTGGCTGTGGGCCGGACCCCTTGCCGCGTCGCCGCGGCCCGCAAGCCTGTTCACGGCGCGCACGTCAGGCCGCGACAGGCCGAGGTGCCGCGCCGGGCCTGCGAGAAGAAGACCGTCAGGCAATTTGGTCTCGCCTCTGCGCCGCGCCCTTCACTGTCAAAGTAGCGATTTGTCGTCCGGCGTGGCGTGGCTCACTCTCCGGCTAGCCAGAGGGCGGCGGCGCGCGCAGTAAAACAGTGGAACGGCGCTGCCGTGGGTCGGGGTTCGAATCCCCACCCCGGCGATACTTTTCTGCAGGTTCTTTTCTCTCGGCGCGGCGCGCGCGGTGGCGTGCTTTTACTGCCCCCACTAACTGCTGCACCGCGTCATGAGTGTCCCCTCCCTTGGCGACTTTATCACTTTGCCAGTGCGGGACCCCTGCCGCGGCTGCCCGCTCGGTCTGCCCGGCCTGCCAGGCCAGCCACTGGCCGGGACAACCCGCCGGCCTCCGTTTCCGCGGCCCATTGCCAGCCTGAATTTCTCATTACTATTCCTTATATTTCCTTACTTTTCCTTATTTTCCCTTACATTCCTTCCTTTTTCTTACATTTACTCCCCCGCCGAATGCTGGCCACCACTGCCACTTTGTCCTGGCGGTGCATTTTCTCTCAGGGGGGGCGGGGGGGAAATGTCAGCCCCGGAATCCGACTGGCAAGTGGCGCGCGGAGTGGCTGCGCACCCACGCCACGCCGGGGTCCATCTTCTGGCAAAGTCTCGTCAAGTTCAAACGAGGACAACGAGGACGGGTAGAAATGCTGATGAAAAAGCTGGCGTCGCTGCAGTCGGCTCCGCCGCTGTGGCGCCGCTGTCTCGGCTCACCGCGCGGAAAATGACGTGTTTGTCGCTGGGGACTGGGCCGGCCCGGCCGGGGTGCTGGTGGTGGTCGTAGTGGGGGTGGCGTGCGCGCCGGTCAGAGGAAGAACAACATGGCCGCTGTTTCCAATGAAAACAGCGACAAATAGTCGGCTATTATCTAAACGGAGCCTCGCGCGTCGATGACGACTGGACGCCGTCGTCATCGTAGTGGCCGTGCCCGATGTTTGCTCGCGCCGTCCACGACGCGATGGCCCTCTGCATAATTAAGTGGGCCTCAGCTCGTTGACGGAAGTGGAGTGCCGCCCGAGGCCGTGTCCAAGAGTCGCCGCGACCCCTCGCTCGCTTGCTCGCCCCGCCCCGCCCGCCGCGCAAGTTGTGAAACTCAAAGAGGCCGTTCGCGACTAGTTTATGCAGAAAAAAATAAAAGAGGACCTCGCAAAAATCACAGACACCGATGGAAAGACGGCAGCGACGCTTTTTCCAGCGGCGAGACTCGTTTCCGCCCTCCGGCCAACTTCTCTCTTTTGTCTCGATGTTTGACGACGCAGGCAGGCGTCGCGTTTCAGGGCACAGCGGCACCTTGAGAGGCATCATTGCGTTCGCCGTAGCAATGGCTGGCGCGGAGTGTCTCACCATTTCACTCAGCGGGGCGGGGCCGGACGGGGCGGCCCTTTGCCGATGGGCAAGGAACAACTTGGCTTCCCCACCTCCAACTTAGCCAGGACAGGGCGGCGGCGCACGGTGGGTCAGAAGACCGTTGAGGCGGCCAAAATTCTAGACGCATTATGAGCTCAACAATCGCTAAATGGGACTCGAATCGAAGGTGTAACCTTACCAATTGATTCCTCGTTTGAAGAGCAATCGATTGGTGGGGTAACACGATCGATTGGAGTCCCATTTAGCGACTCTGGAGCGCAAAACACGTCTAGAATTTCGGCCGCCTCAACCGTCTTCTGACCCACCGTGCGGCGTCCGCTGCCGCCGCGACTCGACACTCTTAATCACGCCGCAATCACACAAGATATATGCAATTTAGTTTGGCACAGTTTTGAAATTAGTGCCGCCATGTCGCCGCGGCGGTGGCGGCGATGGCGGCGATGGCGGGGTGGCGACTGGCTCGGCGGGAAGCCACGTCCACGAGGCCGCCAGCTGGCGGTCCGGGCCGGCACGTCCGGCCGGAGCGGGAACACCGGACTCCGGGAAATAGAAAATGGCGTCGGCTTAAGCCGACGCAGAATTCTGCGTTACGGCGGTGCTGCGTTTGTGCACTAATACAGTTACGGCGCCGTAAAAGCGGCCCAGCTGTGCCCCCTTCTTGCCGCCGTCCGGCAGGTGCGGCAGGTGCTGCTGGCTGCACCGGTCAGGTGCGCGACCTGCAGGCCGCTTCGTCGCGCTGTCTCGCTCGCACTCGTAGGGCGTTCCGTCTGAGTGAGACGGAGCGACGAGGCGGCGAATCACTCTCCTGTGCGACCCGGCCCTGCACAGCGGCTGCAGCCCTCGCTCGGACGGGCAGCGAGCGTAGTCCACGACGGCGCGGTAAATTTATTCGTTCCCAACTGCGGCCGCCCCGCCCCGCCGCCTGCTCGCTCGCTGAAGTTGGAGGGGTCGCGCCGGAGTGCATAGCGGCAATGGGCCCGCGACCGATTGAATGAGCCATTTAAATCTCAATTAAGCAAATTGGTGCCAAGACGCCACGACGTCCCCACAGATGGCTCTCTCAGATGGCTTGGCGTACCTCTCGGCCCGCCCCGCCCTCCCTGCTCCTAATCTCCACGAGCCGGCGGGGCCGCCAGGGCTGCCGGGACCGCTGGAACCGCTGTAGTTAGATTGCTGTGGAAACTCTACGACCCGCTGCACCTGACTTCGTTTCGTATGCAAAGTTACACTCTGTGTGAATGAGTGAGAGTGTGTGTGTGTGTTTGTGAGTGTGTGCGCGCGCTTTGTTTTTGCCCATGTTGGCGTCGGCGCGGTCAGTCTGCAGAGTAGGCCGGCCCGCCGACAGAGCCGTTCGGTGGGTCGGCCAGCGTCGGGCGTCATGCTTCGACGCGCGCGATCAACCCGATCCGTCTGTCTGTCTGTCCGCTTGCCTTCATTGCAAGCGTCCGCCTGTCCCTGGCTTACCCTGCAGTGGGAGGGGTCCGAGCCGAACCCAAAGCCATTCCCTGACGACAGAGTGGACGAACTGCAATCGGATTAAATTCAAATTCCGCGCGCTCTGAACAACGCGTGGGCGTGGCGTGTGTGAGCGGGAACTTCTGGCGCGGAGGGTGCTACCCGCAGCGGCCGTGCCGCATCCCCACCCCTCCGACCGCCCGCGCACTTTTGCAAGACGCCACTCAGCTCGCATTTTATTGTGCAAGTTTTCGCTATTTTCACTGGAGCCTGCATCGGGCCTTCAAGTAATACCTGTTCATAAACTGCAGGGCGCGTGGATGCGGACAGTCTCAAACGGCTGGATCCCCGAATTTCATGATTTCATGCACCATAAATAACGCGAACATGTGCGTATGGTCCCGCGGCCGCCACAAGCCGCAAGCCACAAGCCCGGGTCTTACCCTCCGCTCCCACACGATTCACTGAGGTTATAACCACAAAGTTAGGCGCTTCGTATATTATTTTCCTTTTACCTCGTATGCCTTTTGCTTCGCACGCCTTTACTTTTGTCTTTCGCTCCCATTCTGACGCTCCATGCGCGCGGTCGCAACAACGATGCGTTGAGTGCCTTTCCGCGGGTGAGAAATGGCGGGGAAAACAGAGGTGGAAGTGGTAGACCCACCCTGGTACCGGCCCTGCCCCCACCCTGGTACCGGCCCTGCCCCCCCTGGTACCGCCCTACCCCCGCCCCACCCTGCCCGCCCATGGGGGTGCGACCCGCCGAGCCACAGCACGGACTGCACCAAGCCATAACCAGGAAAAACGCGCAGGCGCTGCGCAAACGCAAAAAAAAGAGTGAATCTTGAAAAAGATAACACGGAGGAGCTCCTCTGAGACAAGCGTACAGTGGGTCAGAAGACCGTTGTGGCGGCCGAAATCCCGGACACGCTTTGAGCTCCACAGTCGCTAAATGGGACTTAAATCGAACGTGTGACCCTCCAAACGAGGACCCATTATTGGTGGGGTCACACGTTCGATTCGAGTCCCTGGAGCTCACAACGTGTCCGGGATTTTGGCCGCCTCAGCGGTCTTCTGACCCACTGCGAGGCGGCGGTGCTGCTGCTCGCGTTGCCTGCGGTTCCCAGCGGGCAGCTCGCGTCACTCCCGGCCTCGAGTGCCGTCCCGGCGAGGTGGCCCAAGCGTGTGGAATCGAGTCCCCGGCAGGCCCGTTCCGGCCCGCCGCGCCGGCCCGGCAGCTCTCAACAAGTTCTCTACTCTTTCAAGTGGCGGGGCGGGCTGGCTGCGTGCGCACCGAGGCCCCCGGGACCGCTCGGGACGCTGCCCTGGGACACCTGCTCCCTGTCCACAGTGGTCCGCGGCGTGCAGGGTGCAGGGCCGCGGAGAGGCGTGCCTGTTTGCACTACCGGTCAGCCGCGCTGCCTCGCTGCTGGCCGCCGCGGCCGCAGGGGCGAGGGGCCTTCTTCGCTTCCGGGCTCTGCGTCTGGCTCAACGCATTTTACCAAATTCTAAGCACAGCTTCGGGTTGAAAGAGACGGATCACCACCGCGGTCTCTCGTCCCGCAAAACAGCATGAGCGGCCCTCAAACTAACTGCCCTCCTTCATTTTGAGTTATTTTTTTAAAAGTTCTCACTCAAGTTTTAATTTAACTTTTAAAGTTTTGTGCATGGATTGGCGAACTTTACCTTTGCCAAACGGCCTCGAGGGTCTACCAGCAGGCGCAGTGTTAAGAAAGTTACCCCGTCTCCTCTCCCCTCTCCATCTCGCTCTGACACGTTGAATAGAGAAGGCAATTCGCAAAGCATGCCCTAGTTACGAGGAGATGTCAATGCGAAGCGATCGCCCAATGTGGGGCTGCGTGGTCCAGCTGCTTTCCAATGGAGCTGCCATGGCCGGTCGGTGGCCAGCAGCCCAGGCTGCGACCCACAGCGACCGGAGGCTTAAGGCTGCAGCTAATCCTAAACAATGCCTCCTCTCCCGCGCCGTTTCCAAGGAAAGCGCCTTTGGAGGCCCGCGGCCCCCTCGGCTTGTCAACACTCCCGTTTTCCCTTCCGGCCCTCCGCCCCCCGCCCGGCCCCCGGCGATGACTGCTTTCTTCCCTTTACAAGACGCACGGCGCGCTGCCCTCGCTTATATTGCGCGCGCCAATTTGAATAATTATTTGAAAAGGAGCGGCGCCTTGGCGGCTTCGCCGGCCTCGCTGGCACTCGGTGGGCGCGCCAGCAGCAGCCAAGGCGCCGCTCCGTCACTGCCAAGGCGATGCCGCCAGGTAGCGCTGCGATCTGCATATTTATGGCCCATTACTACGCGCTTATAATATTTCGGTTCACGCGCAGAGCGGCGCACAGCGGTGCAGAGCCTCGGGCCTAGGCTTGGGTGTCGCCAACAAGGCCTGGCCGCGCGTCGCGCAGCCAGAGGCCCCACAGGCCAGGGAGACGGACAGGGGGCGAGTGAGTGGCCCCTGTCTGTTGTCTCTTCGGCCCCCTCCTCCGGGCTGCTCCGGGCATGCTCAAGGTCGCCGCCGAAGGAAGGCAAACACCGCGTCTGATAGAAATGGCGGGAAACGGTGGCGATGCCGCGGCGGGGGTTTCGCCCGGTTCATCCGGTTCTTCCGGCTCACCCGGTTCGCCCCGCACGACGGTTTGCGCGGCACGACGACGGTAACAGAATACCGCACGTCCCGCTCGGATTTCCTCCATCAAGCGACGACCCCGCGACGCCCGTTGTCTCCGCGGCAGCAGCAGCGCGCTGCCCTACTTGGAGGAGAGGCGGATGCACGCGGCGCTGCGACGGTCATCACACACACACACACACACACACACACACACACACACACACACACACACAGAGGGAGATGCTCGCCACGCGCGGCTCTGCGGCGCTCTGCGGGTCCAGCGCCTTGTCCTTTCTTTTCCTCTTCCTGCTGCGTGTTTTTTTTCCTCCCGCTGCATCTTTTCCCCGCCGGCGCTCTGTCTTCATCTTTCACTCCCGTGCCCCCTACCCCTCCATCTCGGCTGCCATCGTGAAACTCCCTTTATGCAGGCCCCCTCCCTGTCTACCGACTCTGAGCCGGGCAGGCAGCCGGGTAGGCAGCCGGCCTCCACGCCTGCAGCGCGACAACCCAATTTGCTGGCCAAACCACGGCATTGTTGCGATCTTGGGGGTTGCGGCGAAGGCGGTGGGGCGGGTGGGCCGGGCGTGCATCCAGGAACGGACAAAGGGCTGAAGGCTGGAGACGCTTTAGGAGTCTCGCGAAATTTTGAACCGAGCTATATATCCCCGTCTCAAGAAAACGCGCCTAGAGGCATGGTAAATCTTTTTTTGTGCCTCACAATGTGGCGTTACAGTGTATCGCGACCGCTCTTTCTCTGTGAAGAATGCAAATGTGTGTCAACAAGGACAGTGTGAAATGAGCAAGGGCAGTACGGGCAACAACACGCCCTCTTCCTTCTCGTTTCGCGCGCGGGCTGTAAAACGAAGCCAGGCGAGGTCGCTGAACCCCGCCGGCTAACGAGGGGCGGGCCGATGAGGATCTACGGAGCGATTTCAGAGAATCGTCTGTCCCGTCGCTCTGTCTCTCTCGCACCCCCACCGGACGCCCCACGAGGTTGAGTGAGACGGAAGGCCGAAACGACTCTTTGGCTTCCTGGCCGATGGGATCGGCGGCGGTCCGGTGCCGTGCGGCGTCGTCAACCCCCGAGAGGACGGCATGACGGCCCCGCTATCCAGTCGTATAAAGAAAAGGGGCGGGACGACGTGCCACGAATAAGTATGGGGAGCGCGTCGGCCAGCGCGTCGGCAAAGTCATCGAAGTGCAGTGCGGGGGCATACCTCACGCCCACATGCATCAGGGAACGATTATGTAGCGGCCTACTCGAGCCGTCGGTGCCCCCAGGGCAGCCTGCGGGGCAGCCATCAAAGTTTGCGGCCGACACTTTGGACAAGATGTGATTCAGGAGAGTTAAGGGTCACGCGGCCCACCGGCGCGAGGCACACTTTTGGGGCTGGGCGTCGCGCCACGAACTCGAGGTGACGCAGGGCCGCGCCGTGACGTTCGAAAGTAGACAAACTGGGGGTAACGACGCGCCTAGATTCCGAGAGTCTTCGTTCCTGTTACTCTCGCACTTGATGGAGGTCCCGATTGGGTGTGAGAGAGAGCGCGTCGAAAACGACTCTCGGAATGAGTCCGCAGTGGGGTAGGAGCTGGCAGGCCTGCCAGCTCGTCGAAGGGAGGAGTTTATTGGTACGGAGTGACTCGGTGCCGAACGGCTCGCTCGGCCTGCGAGGCCACCCGGCCGTATGAGGGTGAAAGTGAACATGATCCGCAGCGTCTACACTATCGGCGTCGCGTTTCTGCCCCCAATCGGCCGCGCCAATTCTCTCAGACGGGATGAGTCGGCAGAGAAGAGCGCACACTGTTCATTTTTTGACTCTCAGGGGCCGGAGGGACAGGTCTGTTGTCTGTTGTCCTTCCAAGTGGGAGTCCGAGGCGGCGAGACGGCCCTGGCTGGGCCGACACTAACGGTGTGGTAGATCTGGCTGACCAGTGCCTTATCTGTATTCGGCGCAGACGCCGCCCCTGCGCCTCTGAAGCTAGTGCGCCCAACCGCCTTGTACGTACCGGGGCGGGACGGAGCGGGGACCGTCCGACGACAATAAGGACGCGGTGCGGCGAGATTCGATAAGGCCATCGCCTGGGGCCGGCCAAAAGGGGGAAGGGGGGGGGGGGCAGCTCGGTATGTCATCGTCGACCACCGCGGTGACCGCGACGGGGGGAATAGGGGGTGGGACGTCGTGGCAAACATTCATTTAGACGAGTTCTAATGGCGGTGCAAAACGAAGGCAGTGCTCCCCGGGGTGACAGCGGTGAATCGGACACACTGCCTATAGTCTGTTCTCTTCTTCTTGCGTCGTATCAATTCCGCCATCCTACACAAGTACGGCGTCGCGTACAAATTGCTGTTACCCCTTCTGGGACTCTGGATTCAGACCGGCTGTACGCTTCCACAGCACGCACGCGGGCACTCACACATACGCTAACGCTCACGCTCGCGTGCAGGCTGTGATGGATGTGTGCGCGTCGTGGCGTGGGCGGGCCGCTTGAATCCTATTCCTTAAGGCTGAAAAGCTGTGTGCAATCGCCTCGCCCCTGGCCCGCTTGGTGCCCTTGGCCTTTCAGCCTCCTGCCACTTCAGCGCACTGTTGAAAGTAAACTTAAAAACATTCGAAAAGTTCTCCAGAAATTGCAACAAAAAAAAAAAAAAAAATTCAGTGCGAAAAAGACCAGCCACAGCTGTCAAGCTGGACAGGCCTTCAGCTTCAGCACGCGGGTAGCTGTAGTGCTGGCGGTGCAGAGACGTCGCGGACGAGCGCACCGCACAGCTGGGGCCGGCCCTGACGGACGGCCAACAACGCTCAACTGCCGTACAGCGGCAAAGAATCAAGAAGAGAGAAGAGAAATTAAGGCCAAAAAAAAAGGGAGAAAATAATTTTAAAAATAATAATCCTACACGTGATATACGTGTGTGAGCCCTTGCGGTAGGATGCGGCCGCGGCACGCAAAAAGAAAATATCATCCCTACGTACGTAGGAAAACGGGGGCATGCGGAGGATTGGTGTGTGTGTGTGTGTGTGTGTGTGTGTGTGTGTGTGTGTGTGTCTGTGTGTGTGTGTGAGAGTGAGTGGGTGGCGCACCTGAAAGGAAGGAAAGCGGCTCAGGGGAAGTGTCTGTAACGGTCTGACAGGGCGGAGCATCGGAGCTGCACTGCCAGCCCTCCTGCCACCGCCGTGGTGAAAAGATCTTGTTGGATTTGGCCAAATGCTACATCATTTCCGCGATACCCTGCTGCGCCCGGCTATTTCCTTTCCCATTTGTTGGGTGTGGTGGTCTTGATCTCCGTAATCGAGGCAGTGCAGCAAAAAATGCAGCTCCGGGAAACGAGTGGCGGCCACGTCAGGCTGAGTAATCGAATAAGGATCCGTCCCTCCGTTTGTTTTTCACTGGGCGTGCATTTGTCAGTGGTGCGACTGTGGCTGCGGGCGGGGCGGGGCGGGGTGGGGTGGGTACGCCATCCCTCTGTGTCGCGAACACGGAAGATGCATTCCCGTGTATGCAAACGTCATCCGCGCCGTGTTTTTCTCGTCGCACACACCCCGCCCGCCTCATTTCCGCAACGAAACGCGACGGCGTTCGGGCGCGCGTGCCTCGCTGCTTCCGGACGCAGCCGAGCGCAGCGCCGCTTCTCCTTCCGGGGTCGCGACGCTCGGCCCGCCCGCCGCGCTCCGTTTAAAACAGACAAACGGAAAGAAGACGACTGCAGCTCTAGCTGCGACGATAAGCGAGTCGGGGCGCAAAAAGACGGCGGTGAGGTCTGCGGCGAAGAGGACGAGGACGGCGACGAGGACGTGGGGCTCCGAAACGGGCCTCTTCATCACGATGGCCACCGCCCGCGTCGCACCTGGCGACTTTTTCCGACCGCAGCCTCGACCGCAGCGCGGCGGCGGGACCCAAAACCCGGACAGAGAGAAATGAAATTAACAACTGTTGCGCTTGTAATGACTGCTGCACCCACCCCCTAGCCCTGGCCATCCATTTGCCGTCTGCGGGCCTTACAGTGTACAGCACCCGCCTTGGGCGCCCCGACGCGGCCGCGGCCTGGCTCTAAAAAAGCACAAAAGAACGGGAAGAGGATAGATGGCGACGCCAGTGCGGTTTTCGGCTTGTCCGCGCATTGGCGTTCAGCGTTATACCATTTCAAACCTATTGGCGGTACAAATGGTGTTGAGAAGGCGGTAAAATCCGCATACCAATCGGACATAGAATATTATTACCGCCAGTAAAGGGTGGGAATATGACCGCCCCCAGAGGGCGGGGCGCGGCCGGCGCGGGGCGGGCGGTGGCCGGGCCTGCCGATAGCCAGCCTTTGTCTCCGCGACCCTCATTGTTGCTTCTGCTCTCGCTTTCCATTTCACAGGTTTCCCGGCAGATTAATAACGGGATGAGAAATGACCGCTGTCCGCTCACCCGATATTAATGCGGACTGATTATCAGAACTGAGATCAACTGAATCCATTTTTCCTCCCCATTTCTCGTTCCTTTCCTTTTAACGCATTTTTTTTTCGTCGTTGTTTTGTCCAACTTGCGGTGCCCCGCCGCGCGCCTCGATTTCCGCGCGCGAAAGACCCGAAGAGGGGAAACGGAAAACCCTACGCGAGAGTGAAAGCCGAAAGCCTTGGCTTCGCGCGTCAGCGACTTTGAATGATGACAATGAATAAATTCCCGCAGATGTCGCGCGCCCCGTCTCGCGGCTGGGAAAAATTAATGGCGGGCTGGTGGGTGCTGGGTACTCGCACCCGGGCCGGAGGTCTGGAGGGGGTGCGCCAAGTCCGCCGCCGGGATTACCGGCTGTCTACCGAGCGAATCACAATGGCCCGCAATTTGCACGGCTTTCTTTCCCCGCGACACGTCCGCGTCACCGCGCCTCAAAAATGCAGCTGCTGCCGACGACCAGCCGACACGTCGCGGCCACACGGACAAAGGGCGCACGCCGGGGCGCGCCGCTCCATTCGGTTTGACCGTCTCTAATCTTCGCTCCGCGTTCCGAAGCAATTGGTGCGCCGCCACCTTCCCGTCCACCCCTCCTCCCTCTCACCTCCACCCCGCTCGGCCCCCTTGTACATCCACCGACGCGCTGGCGTTACACTCAAAGCTCAGACGAGTGGTCGATTTCATTTGAATGCAAATGAAAGGAAAAAGGGAGTGCGCGGCGTGGCCGCCGGCCGCCGCCCCGGCCACGCTAGCGGTGGCCTGTCGCGTTTAATTGGCTGAACGATGAGGCGAGGAGAATCGAGGTAGTTTTGGCAGGCTGGCACCACCGCTGGTTCCTTGCGGCGTGGCCGGCCACATGCCTGGCCGTCGCCCAGCGCGAGGCCGGGGCGCCGGGACGCCGCGCCGTCCCGCTCCCTTTGTTCGGCCGTTCCTCCTCGTTAAGTGTTTCGAACGATTCCTTTCATTAATCCAGGCTCGCCCGCCGCCACCTCAATCTTCCTCTAATCTCAACTTGGCCGCCGTCGCTCCGCCCCGCGTCGAGCCCGTCCTTGCCGGCCTTGATAATCACCGCCATCGCAGCTGCAGGGCCTGCTCCAGCCGCTGCTCCAGCCGTTTCGCCATTTCTCAATTACTTTTCGGCCGCTTATTATTTCGTCGTCGTTCCTCGCTGCTTCCATTACACGCGCTAGTGGGGCGTGGCGGGGCGGCCTCTTTGACGCCCGGCGACGTCACGGCGGCGGCACGGCCCCTGCCGGTCACCTGGAACACGATAAGGCAGCAGCAGGCGAGCCGAGCCGTTTGGGCCAATAAACTTCCGGGATCGCCCGGGCACGACCTGATCAGCGAAGTAGAATGCGCGCGAAGCACTGAGTACGTAAATGTCCTCTTTTTACTACCTGAGTATTACCATGGTTGACTTATTTTATTTTTTTATTTTTTTCCAAAATTATTTTCTCTTTTATTGCGAGAGCGAGCCAAACCCTATTCGTGCAGGAAGACAGACATAAACACAGACTCTCTCTCTCTCTCTCTCTCTCTCTCTCTCTCTCTCTCTCTCTCTCTCTCTCTCTCTCTCTCTCTCTCTCTCTCTCTCTCTCTCTCTCTCTCTCTCTCTCTCTCTCTCTCTCTCTCTCTTTCTCTCTCTCTCTGTCTCCATGCAGTGTGGTCCTGTATAGAACAGCCCGCCAGTACATTAGCCGCATATGGCGGCTCCAGCAGGGCGCCTTGGAAGCTATTTTCCATCTGTCTGCCTTGCAACTTGGTGCAACTGCGTCCTGTCCTACAAAAAGGCCGCTCCCAGTGTGTGTATCGGGCAGAACTAGCGACTGAACCCCTGGCGGCCGGACGGTGCAGCCGAAGCCAACGCGCCGGCCATTCCATTTAGCTCTAAGGAATTGGTCCAACTACGTTTTTCTCTTTTTAAGGATACCGGCGCGCGTGCCTGGCCTGGTGCCGGTGTGTGCGCGTGTGCTCTCGCGTCGTTGCGACTTAGTTGATGGTTGTGGGGCACATAGATCGTTGGCTCATAATGGATCCCGGCCCGTAAACCCTCCGCCGGCGTAATCGTGTCTTACATGGGGCAAAATATCAGCTGTTTTATGGTACACTCCGAGGACGGCCCGCTGGGGGCGCGCGCGAGGGCGGCGGCGCGGCGTGTATGGGTTGGGTTTTATTTGGTCGAGGACGGTTGCTTCTCAGTGTCAGCAAGGGGACACCCCGGCGCACAGTGCCGCGCAGTGCTTTTTGGCCCAACCCAGTTTGCGGGCCACAAACTCTGGCCGGCTCGCGGAGCGCATCGCCTTTTTCCGCGGCTGACAACACAACTCGTTACACGCTGGCGGCATTTATCTGCGGCCCAACTTGGATTAATAATGTTATCTCAAGCAAATGAGTTGGGAAACCGAATACCGTAATGTAATCACTCTGACAGAGTTCCCCGCGTGGGTGCGGGCGTGGGCGGCTCACGGTGTGCTCGGCGCGGCCCACTGTACCTGGCCCGGCGCCGCGGGCGCTAATCCAGACACAAGTTTTTGCATACCTGCGCCGTTCTTCGCCCAGTTGCGCGGCCATCGCTAGGAATCTGGCGCGACGCAATGAGGGGAATTAAAACTTGCAGCTTGATGAACAAAGGGGGCCGAGTTAATCGAATCTGCTCGGGGCCGTCGGTCTTCTCGCGCGGCCCCTACAGACCGCGTGGATGCATTGGAAAAAGGAGAAGTAAAAGCAGGGGGGCAAGGGGACAACGCCTGGGGTCCTGTCTTGTCGGTGCGGAGTTAAAGTAAGAATTGCTGTGTTTTTATTTTTATTCACTGTCAAGAAAGGAACTGTCTAAAAATGTTTTCACTTCTTTGTCGTTGTAACGGCCAAAAACATGAAAGAGTGTTGATTAAATCGTTTAAAATTCAGCTGACTCTTTACTTACGGAAAAGCGACTTATCCAGTATCGCGTAGACTCTCATTCAAAAACCCACTCCTTCTTTCTCTGGATTTAAACGATAAAGTTTCGTCTCCGTCCGTCCAAGACTCCTTAGTCCAGAGCGAGACGGCTGCAGGCTGGCTGCAGGCTGGCTGCAGGCTGGCTGCAGGCTGGCCGCAGCGTGCGTCTCGTCCCCACGTCGTCGCACGACGCGTCGTCGCGGATCCCCTCACGGCGTCTTTTTCATTTCGGGGCGCGCTGCGCCCCCGGCCAACTTACTCCCTGACAAATTCAACGAGCTGTCTCGTTTGGCCGCATTATGCACGCAGCAGCACCGTGGCCCCGAGGGGCTCCCAGAGTCCCGGGTGTGGGGGGTGTGGGGGGTGCCGCCCTGCAGCCCCCTGAGCGGCGAAGCGCCCGAGACGTGGCACCCCGGCACGGCCTGCAAATGGACAGGCAACATGAATATTTGGCCCGGGAGGCTGCAGTTTATAAGTCAGCAGCGCGGACTGCGGACTTCCCCCGGCGGCCCCGGTCGGCCCGGCGGCGATTTCAAAGGAGAAATCAGGGAGGCCGAGAGCGGCGCGGAGGCAGCGGGGCGGCAGCGGGGCGGCAGCGGGGCGGCAGCGGCACGCGGCGTGCTGGCCGTGAACTTTCAGCAGCGGAGGCGCGCAGTGCTTCTGCTCTTCCTGCGGGGGCGTCTGGCGGCACGCCATCCCCTGTCCAGGCCAAAGGCCAGGCCGAGGCTCAGGCCGAGACCCAGGCCGAGACCCAGGCCGAGACCCAGACCCAGCGCGGCCCCAGGGATCGCCCAAAGAACGCCGATGTACAGTGGGTCAGAAGACCGGTGAGGCGGCCAAAATTCCAGACATGTTTTGAGCTCCAGAGTCGCTTAATGGGACTCGAATCAAAGGCGTGACCCCACCAATGGATTCCTCGTTCGGAGAGCAATCCGTTTGTGGGGGTCACACGTTCGAATTGAGTCTCATTTAGTGACTCTGGAGCTCCAAACTCGTCTAGAATTTTGGACGCCCCAACGTTCTTCTGCCCCACTATGCGATGCGCCGATCGAGGCGAGGCCGAAGGCCGGCTTGATGCTTAGTGGCCCGGACTAGTGGGTGCTCGCCGCTCGCTTTCTGACGGCCGCCTCGCCTCGACGGGCACCTCGACCAGGACGCCGCCAAGGACACTCGAAAGGGCGCCTGGGAAAGCAGCGCGCAGGCGAGTGCACGAGTTCGGTATGATCCATGTGTGCATTGCCCTCCGCGAGACTAGCTGCCTGCAGGCGTGGCGTGCGCGTTGCGGTTGCGGCCCATGCGCGCCGCCTCAAGCGCTGTGTGCCGTCGACCCACTACTTCGACTGCCGCGTAAAGCAAGGGCCATTCAGAAGGGCTCAGCCCGCGCCCGCTCCGGGCCGAGGCGGCCAGGGCAGGTAAATCGAACGAGCGCGAGGCCCGCGCCGTCTCCCCTCTCTCTCTTTCTCTTCCCGCGGGGAAGAGAAGCTGACGGCAGAATTCACTTCCGGGCGGAACGGCAAACGCGATGTTCCATAGTTCCGCGTGAAGGGCGCGGGGCCTTGAAGGGCCGGCTAGGGACGCGGTCTGAAAGGCCCGGACGGCGCATGTTGTTACCGTTCACGGGTTCGGCCCATCCAATTTCAAAGGTAGCGGATCCCGTTTGTTGACGCTGCCCTTGGGAGGGTCGCCGTCGCAAGATTGAAAAGAGAAGTAAAGTAGTCCGCTGCGCTGCGGGAGTAAAGTATACCGTTCGAAGCGCGGCGTGACGCAAGGCTAGGAATGGAAAGTGAAGTGATGATGCAGGCGGCAAGGACGAAGGGCCGCGCTGATCTTGCCTTGCGTATGGACCGGCCGGCCGGCCGGGGACGCTGTGTGTGCCGGGAAAAGCAAACACCATGGGCTGTGCTGCTGATGACAGGGTGGGACGCCGTGCCTGGCCGTGCGGAGTGGCTCGCACAGTGTAGGACAGGGTGCGACGCAGGGCTCCCTCAGGCCCTTTTGTTCGCTGACCCTACGGGCCGACATTCCTCAACCCTTCCTCTGACCCCGGGCCGCACCCTTGCCCCCACTCAGGTTTTAAGGCGGAGGCGAAGGGTGTGAGCATCAGTTGACCTTCGTCTCCGTCGACCTACGCATATTTCTAATGTAGAAAAATTATTTAAATATTCTTCTGGAAAATCCAATTTTGTCAACAATTGCTGCAAATTGAATGGAAACCACAGTGGTCGGCTACGTGAATGAAAGTCGCCAAGGTTCTGAAGGGGACCCCCCCCCCCTCTTATCCCCGGCTGGCCACCACCCCGCCGGCCCCCAGTCACTAATGCTACCGGGAAAGAAAAAGTTAAGTCAAGCCAAGGCCTTGAACGAGAATAATATTCGACATTCTCCACCAAAGTTTTGCCAAGGATATCCTCCGCGATCTCCCTCTTTCTCTCTCTCCCCTTACCGTTGTTTGCTCGGCCAGCACAAAAGATGAGTGGAAGATAAAAAGGAGACAAGGCGAAGGCAGGAGGGAAAGGGGTTCTTTGGTACACTCAATTACCTCGGCCGTCCGAAGCGTCGCGATGCGCGGCGTGCCGTGCCTTCATTTCCTTCATTTCGGCACGACGAGGCGCTAAACTCTACCGGACGGTGCAGTCATGGTGTGGCCTGAGCGGCCAGAGAGAAGGCGGACTTTAAAGCGACTTCGGAATCAATTCGAATGGGGAAACCGCTGGACGCGAACGCGCGGTTGCAATGCAATTTCCATCGCATTCGCAAGCGAGCTGGCCAGCCTGCAGCGCACGCCCAGTGCCCATGATTGCGAACCGCAGACTCTCCCAGCGCGCTTCACCTGCAGTAGTGAGCGTTTTAAACTCGCAACAGCGGCAGTGCGGCCGAGCGGAAATAATGAACGCGCTCCGCTTCTTCCGAGGCTGGCCTGGATGGGGTCTACCTGAGCAAGAGCTTGCTGCCTGCAGCGTTGCACTACCAACAAGATTTTAATATCACCGCCATCCCGGAGTGACGCCACGGCTCTCTGTTTGCACGTGAATGGCGTCACGTTTGTGGAGCCTTAATCTCATCCGCCGGCCTGTGTCCACAGCATCCAACACACGGCGCAATGAAAGAACGTCGTAACTCATTCCTTATAGATCAAACTGAATAGTTTGTACCTTACAGTAAGAATAGTTTTCATGGTTTTCACGGTGTAGGATTCGCGTTCGTCCAATCATAATTTCCGCGTCATCCAAGAAAATAATTTTCCGTGTCAAGTGGAGGGGGAAATCTTTGGGGCTGACTGCAATCCTTATCTGTTTCCCGTGTAATCCTCCCCTAACGCAGCTTCCTAATGCAAGTTTTGATGGATGCTAGTTGTTCCGAGTGCCGCCCGGCCGGCCTGGCATCCGCGGCCTCGCAAATGTTGAGTAATTATGTCGCACGGAAGCGCCACGCCGTGCCGCCACGCCGTGCCGCCACGCCGTGCCCCGCCTCGGACTGCTTCCAGGGAAGGGGGAAGGAAGGCGGACCGCGCGCAGGGCCGTCGGCGTGCCCGGATCGGTATCGAGCCTCATCCGGAATCGGAATTTTAAACGAAGCGTGGGTGCCGCGCCGCGCCTTGGCTCCTCACTCTGTGGGTCCGGTGCATCTTGGCGCGGCGGCTGCTGCACCAGCATGCACCAGCATGCACCAGCACGGCCATCCCTCATCCTGTGGGCGCGCTCCCGCCTCCGCGCTCCGCTTGCGATCGCCTTGCCGCCGCGGGCCGCGCGTTCTCGCGGCCACTAATACCCCCCCCCTCCCTCCCTCTGCCGGCCGCTTCGGCTGCCTCCGGTCACCGGTAATCCCATCTCCGTCTTCGGCGGAGTGACGCCAGCTGCTCATCGGACGGGTGTATGGCGGCTATGAAATATGCATTCCCGCTGATGCCGCTGTCTCCTTGTCTGCGCGGCCGCCCCATTGAGCCGCCCATTATTGGGCCGCCCCATCGGGATCGGGCCGCCCCATCTATCGGGCCGGCGGCCGGCGCCAGGCTGGAGCCGCTTGCAACTCCATCACTGAACGACCGCGACGCAGAAGGCCCGCGCGCAAATCATATCGCGGCACTGCTTTGCGGCAGGTGGGAGTCGCCCTGTCTCTCTCGCACCCCATGGCACCCCTGCAGGGTGGCCCACTGGCGACAGAGAGAGAAAGGTACGAAATCGACGAAGCCTGCAGGCCGTGGGTCGCGATTCAATTCGTTACGAGAAGTTTATCGCTCGCGCAGTCTGCCCGACCCGGCCTTGAGTGGAGCAGATTGGGGCACGGGTCGAGGGTCGTGGGTCGAGGGTCGTGGGTGAGTAGATGATGAGTAAAATGCGAGGGGCGCGCCGCAGCTGGGACCCGGAAGGAGAGGGGTGGGGGGCAGTGGATCCGTTTGGCGGCCCTCTTCACTTCGTCATCAGTCATCGCCGTGCCCCGATCAGCCGGCGCGCCAACCCCGTCGCCAACGAGCGTGCAGTGCATAGCCTCGCGCGGTCGGAATGAAAGCCGAACCAGCCGCGCATCACAGCCACCGCCATATGGCCGGGGTGAATGGCCGCGATAGTTGACCCCGATAATGCCATGGAGAGCCTCTGGACGTCCGGGCGCTGGCATCGACTGGGGCAGAGGCGAAAACACCGCCAGAACTAGGCTCTAAAATATTACCCGCGTTATACCGCCGATGCCCTAAGGACCCATCCTCCCTAGAACTGCCCTTGACAGCAGCCCGTCCCTTTGCGCGCGTCCCGCCCCGCCCCGCCCCGCCGCACGTCCTAACTTGGTGTGACTTGGTAGTCTCGGCCAGGCGCGGGCGCGGTCCCGCCCGCAGCCGGCCCTGTCCGCGCCGCGCGGGGGTTGGGTTTCTTGAAGGCCGGCTGCTGGGCGCGTTGCGCGAGACGCCAGGGGCGCCACGTGCCGTGCGTCCGCCGGCCCGGTGAGAGGCAAAGGTGTCCCCCCCCCCTCCCTCCCTCCGGGCCGCCGGGTCACGGGGCGCCTTTGTACTACTAAGCACGCGGCGGACGCGCGGTAAGTAACGCACGGCGTCGCCTCCAAGTCACGGCGTCACGGAGCCAGGCAGCAAGGCAGCGTGCTCTCTCTCGCGGCGATGCCCGTGGGGGTGCGAGGGACGGAGAGAGCGGCAGCCCACAGGGAGGAGCGCCGCGCCGCGCCGCCGAGATGCGAGGCTGCTTGCCCGCCCCCCGCTCTTTGAGGTCCTTACACCGGCGTGTTGGGAATTAACTTTTGCGGCGCTTTAATTCGACCACACAGCGAGGAGGGGGAGGCGGCTCACATAAATAGCAAATGAGTGGAGTAAAGTGCCTTGGGACCAGTTTGCCCACACACTCACACTCACCCACTCACTCACACACACACACACACACACACACACACACACACACACACAACGCCACCCCTCCTAAGCACACGGACGGACGGCACACACGCAAGTTGTATCTCTGAGCCGCGTGCCCAAGGAAGGTGCACTGAAAGTTTTTTGTTTGTAAGTGTGGTGTGCGTACGTCGTGGTCTGCGTGTGTGTGTGTTTTTGTGTGTGTGTGTGTGTGTGTGTGTGTGTGTGTGTGTGTGAGAGAGAGAGAGAGAGAGAGAGAGAGAGAGAGAGAGAGAGAGAGAGAGAGAGAGAGAGAGAGAGAGAGAGAGAGTCCCCATGCATCTCTTATGGCCCCCGACGCGTCGCAGCGTATAAACTAGGTGCTGGACGCGCGCCAAATAATCACCCCTTTCTCTTTGAACCTTTCCCGGCCCTGCAGGCCTCCGTGGCTGCCCGTAGGACTGGACTTGGTTCTCGGGCCTCGGCGACGACTGCCCTGTCCCAAGTTACCTGCCAGGAGGGGAAGGCGTTTCTGCTGCGCTGGCTTTTTTTGCAGACCGATCGACTCGACCCTGTTCCGGGGTAACACCTGAGTGAGGCGCCGAGCGAAGGTACTCGCTTTTTATGCGGATGGACCCCGCCGTCGGCTGAGCCGGCACGTCCCAGTTAGTCCCAGGATGCCGTCTCTGTCCCTCTCGCACTCACGGGGCGTCCCGTAGGGATGCGAGTGAGAGAGGAGACGAAGCGCTTCCCGGAATCAAGCGGCGGGCCGGCCGGCCGGCCCATACCACAATCCGGCCACAAAAGAAGAGCTGAGATGTGTTGCTGTTGCCTCTGGCTGGCGGGGCGGGGTGGGGTGGGGTGGGGTGGGGCGTGGCGCGGCGCGTGGTCTGAGAGTGGTGTGCTCCCGTCAGCGCCGGCTATAACATTTGCATGGTGGCTGGTTGTCGGGGAAGACCGCGGAGAAGGGGGGTGTCTTTGCTGCCGCTCCTGCATCGAGGGGTTTGTGGCTGAGGTGGCTCTCTGGCGGGCAGGGCTTTGCGGCGAAGACCCTCCTGGACCCACCACGCCCGCCCGGGCGGGGCCCCACCAGCAGGCCAGCAGGTTTACCGCCGCGCCCCCCACCCGTATGACCCTTGTCGTCAAATCACGGAGTGCGAAAAAGTTGAAATTGAACGGATGAAATGGCGTCATGTTGTTGTGCAGCGACATTCGTAGACTCTCTCTCTCTCTCTCTCTTTCTCTCTCCCCTCTAGTTGTCACCCCCCGAGGGGAATGGCTTCTGGTGTTTTGCGCAAAACAAACCGACGAATTTATTCCGTTTCCTCCGCCATGCATTAGGGCTGGACGCGCCCTTTGTTTGGGAAGCAAGGCTGAGCTGGCAACCGCCCTGCATCCCCTGCGGCAGCCAAGAGGCCGGCCCGGCAGCCCGAGCTGGCAACCACCCTGCATCCCGCCCAAGCTGGCAGCTTAGTCATTACGCCGCGCGGCGTACTCAGGCGTACCCACGCTTAGCCAGGCGTATCCACGCTTCCGAGGGTGACGCGCGGTGGCCAAAACACACTCCACACGAAAAGCAACAAAAATAGCGGCCGAATGTTGTTGGCACGGGTCGCTCTAGTCGGCACACTGGCTGTGCATTACACCCGTGCAGCTTGTCTCCTTGCTTTTGTGCAGCAGGGTGAATATGTAGTGCTCTCTCGTAACTCACGAGGCAGGCAAGCTAGGCAGCCGCGGCGTGTCTGCCATGCTCAGCCTCGAGAGCCGCGGGGAGGGCCCGGCCCACTGTGCGGCCCTGGGGCGGGGCGGGGCGGGGCGGGGCGGGGCAGGCAAGGCAGGCGACGCGACGCGAGGGGCGTGCAGGTTCCGGAAGGCTTGCTGGGAACCTTATCAACTCTTGCTCCGGCTTTGTTTCGCGGTGCCCGCGTCTGACGCACTGGGCCCACCAGCCCCTGCGTCCGTCGTGAGGGGGCTTCGATCTCTGTCCCCCTGCTACTGGTTGAAGGAGCCGGCGCTCGGCAAACTCTGAACTAAGGTTAGAGTTAGAATGAATTTTTTGAAGATTTGTCTTGTTTCATAATTTAAAAAATAATAATTAAAAATTAAATCATTTCTATCTGCGTGTTATAATCGATGGAGCTCTGAGCCTTTGGTCCCGCTGTGCGGCGCCCTTGTATGGCCGTGTTTTATTCCTCCTGTCGCCTCGGGTCTTTGTTTTTTGTTGACGCGGCCCCTTACTTATTCCGGTCGATAAATAACACACCGCGCCGGGCGCGCTTCCCCGCGGCGGCCGCGTTGCCACGCCAAGGGCCGCCATGCATCACCCTGCCCCTTGACCGTCCGTCCGCGTCCGGCTCACGCGGCGCGCCATGAACGAGCTTCTAAAGTCTGTCGAAGGCTCGCTGCACTACACTGTAGCCAGCAGCGAGGCTAATAAACTGCGCCGTGTGTGTGTGTGTGTTTGTGTGTGTGTGTGTGTGTGTGTGAGAGAGAGAGAGAGAGAGAGAGAGAGAGAGAGAGAGAGAGAGAGAGAGAGAGAGAGAGAGAGAGAGAGAGAGAGAGAGAGAGAGAGAGAGTGGGAGGGAGGGGCGGTCGGTCGGTCGGGGAGCACCCGCAAACTCGTTTGTCGCCCAGCACCTACCCCGTGCAAGCAGCCTCGCCGTGTCGTCCCCGGAGACGGTCCAGGGCCGGGGCCGGAGCCAGGGCCGGCTGGCCGGACGGTGCACTAGCAGCATGTGCTTCGGGGGGCCGCCCCGCCTGCACCCGGCACGCAGGGTGGGGCGGCAGGGTCCAGGACGACGGGGCCAGACCAGGGCAGCAGTCAACCTGACAGCGTCAGTCCCATAAACCGCAGGGGAAACAGGACTGGGTTGTTGCCGGTGGCGCTAGGCCGGCTCGCTGCAGGCTCGCTGCAGGCTCGCTGCAGGCTCGCTGTGGCGCTGACGGCGGCGGCCTCGACGAGTGAGCGATGGCGCGCGAGACACCAGAGACAATGCCGCGTACCATTACCGTGGCAGGGCGTCAGGTCGGCTCTTTTTTCACCAGCGGGGCGGAGAAACAGATTAGCGGCCGCTTGATTCCGAACGGTGTCTCTCGTCGCTCTGTCTCCGTCGCAGCCTCCAGGACGGCCCATGAGTGGGAGGGAGACGGAGCGGCGAAAACACAACACGGAAGCAGCCTATGCCGCGCGTCTTAGCCGCACGCATCTCCGCGAGCCTCGTCGCGCTTTTCGGGAGGGTACCCGTTGTTGGTGTCCGCGAAAAGTGGCAATTTCATGGCGTTATAAGCGCGCGTCGAAGGAGATTACCCCGGGCAGGGCGCGGTGGGCCGGCAAGCTGATGCCGAGCGGCGCCTTGTCTCTCTCGCACCCGTGCGAGACATACACATGAGGGAGAGAGAAACAGTGACGAAAGCGCCAACGCGGGCGGGCTTGCCCGCAGGCCGCATACCGTACCGTACCCTAATATATTTTGGCGATATCAAAGCTGATGCGAGCTGCGTTCCCTCAACAACTATGATGGCCGAGATCGTTGAAGCATCGGCTCTGATGGGAAGGGACGGGCGTTCGAAACCCCACATTCCCTATCTTTTTTCGACTGGCTTACCCAGGGGTCAGTGCGAGGTCAACACCGCAGAAGCATCTGCATCAGACCCTCAAGTCCCAGGTTCAACTTCCAACATTTATTATTTTTCACTACCTCCCCCAGGGAGCTTCAAAGCCACGGCAATGCGCATTCACCATCAAGTGCCGTGGTGGCTGGAGGTGTAGACGCGTCAGATCCCCGGTATGCGGATCGGCGTTTCAAATCTTATTACTTCACAATTTTTTTTCTCTGACCGTTGCTCATTGTCGCTTCAAGAACCCGCTTCAATCGGCGTCAGACATGAGCCGTGGTGGCTGATGGCGTTAAGGCGTCCGACCCCGACCTGAAGGTCCAGGGATCGAATCCCCAAATTTCCTTTCATTTTTCGACTGGCTTCCTCCCACTGCGACTCAAACCCGTCGTCCAACACTCGGCAGACGTGCAAGTCAGGGTGGTGTAGTGGTCTAGGCTCAATCCAGGCCATTACACCCGGGTGTCTAAAAAGCAGTCCGCTTCGGCGGATTGGCCTCGGCACTGGTTCGATCCCCGATCGAGTCAGCCACTCGAGATTGGTCGCGAGTGGGTCCATTCCGATTCGTCGGATGGAGTTGATAAGTCCTTTGAAGCTGGCCCACTGACTGCATGTTCGGGTCTGGGAGCGCCGGACAGCGGGTGTACCATTTGGGTACCGACCAGCCTGCGCAAACAAAAGCTCCCAAAACTACTCTCTCTCTTTCTTTCTTTCTCTGTCTCTCTATCGTCTCTGCCTTACTCTACTCTGCCCATGTTTGAGGCGTGTCGGCGTCCTCGGGTCCTACTGGGTCCCCCGGCGTACGATATCGAAGTCGCTGGATCGGATTAACCCCAGTTACCTGATAGCACCGGTTCCCATCCCGAACACCGAAGTAAAGCAGGAGGCCTCCCCATTAAGACTGGGGAGGGGGTGTAGAGTTCCATTTTTTAAATTTATTTTTAGTTAAACACGATCGCCAGCGCCCGGGCACATCGTCCTAAAACCGGGTCCGCCGCTCCAAACCGAGACGTTTCAGACCTGGAAAGACCAGGACTCCTTCCTACCGTGTAGGGATCCGCTGCCCCAGGGCCCAGGTCGCCGCGCCACGCTGCGCACATCATGCAAAAAGCACCGCCATTCCACTATGAAACTTTTGACCCTCGCGAGGCCCGTCGCTGCGGCGCGTCGCAGCGCTCCGCGTGAATGTGTGTGAGCGTGTGCGTGTGTGAGTGTGCAGAGCGCGGCGGGTACGCCGCGCCACTGCTTTTGCCGAACTTGGCCGCTTCTCCCCGCCCCGCCCCGCCACGCCCCGCCACGCCCCGCCACGCCCCGCCACGCGGCCCACGGGGCGAAAACCACACTAGGCTGCGCGGAACAGGCGAAACAGGAGACGTTGGAGCGGAGGGGGCAGGGATGCCGCGCTCATATATGCACAGCCAGTCTGCCTCTTTCCTCAAAGGACGCGGCGATCCGAGTGTTATCATAGCGCGCGTTAGGAGACAATGGCAGCGGCGGCCCCACGTAGGGCGCGGGGCCCCCGCCCTGGCCAGGCAGACTGCTGTGCGGTGCGGCGTGGGGTCGGGCTGTGCTGTTCTCTCCGCTCGCTGGCCCGGATTCGAGACCCGGCGGCAGCGTCACTGATATCTTTGCACTTCCCTTTCCATTCCCGTCGTCCCGGATGACCCGCTTTGTTCCACCAGCTGACGGTCTTTTTGTCTCGTCGCGGTGTTGTCATTTGTCTTGTCGTCTGTTGCAGAGCCCATGGCCGTACGCAGACATCGACCATGATGTGGGTGCATCGGGGCCCGCGCGTCGCCCTGTGGGTGTTGTGGTCGCTGTGGCTGCCGAGGGTCTTGTCCGCCGCCAGCACCGTCTCGGAAGCGACCTCAGAAGCCTACCCCGTGTCATCTCTTGGCGCAACCGCGGCAGTCTATCCCGGACCCACTTTTGGCGTGGCATCTGGAGTCTACCCCGGGTTTGTCCCAGGAGTCATCTCGGAACGCAACACTGAGACAACTCATGGCGCGACCGCAGCAGTCAACAACGCTCCCGCACTTGCGACCGCTGCAAACGATCCCTCGGTGCCGGGCACCACGTCGTCGGCAGGCTTCACATCCCCGTCTTCCACCGCGGCGCATTATGAAGCGGAGTCCAGGCCGCCGGCCCGCGGCGCCACCGAAGGGACTGGAGCCCAGTCCGACGCACGCCCCACCGAGACGCCGGCCGTAGCAAGTTCCAGCGATCTGTCGAACACGTCAAGAAGCCCGACGGAACTTTCCTCGGCGGTACCGACTTCGGTCCGCCGGCCTGCGGTTGCGGCCTCTGCGAAGTCCTGGCCACCGCCCCGCCCGCAGCCTGTCCGCACCGCCCCCGCGGGCGCCGGCCTTGCCGCGCGCTCTGGAGGCCCTGGAGAACTCGGGCTGGCCAACGCCCACACCGGGACGGAATCGCCGGCTGGCTCCCACGCGGACAGACTGACGATCCCCACCGCCGCGGACACACCGATGACCGTCCCCGCCACGAGCACGTCGACGACAGCCACCGCCACGAGCACGCCGTCGGCACCCTCCTCCGAGACCGCGGTGCCTGTGCGGCCGAAGCGCGTGCACTTGCCGCCCTTGGCGCCCGCCACGGTGGAGGCAGAGCTGCACCGCCTGTTGATGAGCACCCTGGCACCAGACACCTTCCTAGGTACCTTTTTACTCACTTTATTTTTCTTTGCCTTTTAGCGCTGACGTTGATGTTACCTTTTTACGGTGATGGCCGCGCCTTGCCTCCAGGACTGACCGGGCAGTCGGCCGCCCTGCAGGGCATGCGCCAGCACCGCGGCGGCGGCGCCAGCACGGGCGCGGGCTGGCCCATCAAGATGGCCGCCGTGGTGGAGGGCGACCTGGTGCTGGGCGGGCTCATGATGGTGCACGAGCGCGAGGACACGGTGGTGTGCGGGCCCATCATGCCGCAGGGCGGCGTGCAGGCGCTCGAGGTGATGCTGTACACGCTGGACGACATCAACAAGAGCGACTTCCTGCCCGGCATCGCGCTCGGCGCGCACATCCTGGACGACTGCGACAAGGACACCTACGGCCTGGAGATGGCGGTGGACTTCATCAAAGGTAGGACAAGGACAGGGCCGCTCTCTCGCCAATTACTCTGCAGGTCCCGGAGGGAAAAGGGAATTGCCCGAACGGTGCAAAGGGTTCTGTGCCGCTCGGCTGGCCTTCGCGCCGGCGCCGCGTTTGTGTTGTTTTTTTTGCCGCGTTTTTTTCGCCCGTCCGCTTGACAAGGCGCCCACCAGCGGGCTGATTCCGAACTGTCGCTCTCTCTCTCTCTCTCTCTCTCTCTCTCTCTCTCTCTCTCTCTCTCTCTCTCTCTCTCTCTCTCTCTCTCTCTCTCTCTCTTTTGCGCTCACGGGTCACCCCGTCGCGGTGAGAGAGAGAGAGAGACTTCAGCAGGGAGGGCAGCGCCATTGGCACCAGTCTGCCGGCGGTTGTCGCGCTAATGGGCTGGTTCGCGAGCCAATGTCCCGGCACTACAGGGCTCGGCTCGGCCTGCCTGCGGTCCGGCTGCGCTCCGCTGCTCCGCTCGGCACCCCGCCAATTACGTGAAGTATTTGGTACAGTCGCTCGGGCGAGTTTATTCGTCACTCTGGTGTGGTGGCCCGGCCCTGCCAGCCCTGCCCTGCTCCAGGGCGGTCCTTCCCGACCCTTCCGCCCCCGATCGCAACAAGTGGCCGGCCGAGCGTGGCAGCGCCAGGCAGCGCCGCCGCTGAGGCGCCACCTGGCGGCGGACCGGGGAAGCCAACCCACAACCCGCACCCGAGACGCGCGGAGTAGCGACGCGGCGCGCGTGGCCATGGCATGGGGTAGCGCGGTCCGGCGGGTGGCGCCCCCAGCGGCCGGCCCTGGAGGCGGCGAGTCGAGACTGTCAAGACGCCTCCTGGACCTCCAGGCAGCGGAGGATGATGTGGGTGTTTGTCGGCTGGAGAGCATCCCGCGGGCAAGCAGCGCTGCCGATGCTGCCTCACGCAGCGTGGGTCTGCGTGTGGCTCCGAGCGCCTGTCGACTCGGAGTAGGCCAGCCCGCCACACTTACCGGCTCGGCGCGCTGCCTACCCTCTCGACCACAGGCGCTTAGCGCGCTGTGCTCGCTGGCCTCAAGTTCTCTCGTTCTCTCTACCACAACGAGCGTGTGATCCGGTGTGATCAGCTTTGCGATGGTTTCGTTTGTTGTGGGCGGACTCCAACGCCGCGCGCGCCAAATTAAGGAGAAATGTTTTGTGAGGTTGAATACTGTATTTACATTAGTTTCTCCTCACTGCGCAGGAGCTGTCCTCGCGTTTTAGAAAATGGTGTCCAAAAGAGCGCGTCCTGGTTATTTTGTTGAATAATATATCAGGTGAAAAACGGGTCTGACGTATCCTCACCCTTTTTTTTATTGCGATCGCGCGCGAGTGTGTGTGTATGTGTGTGTCCCCATTCTCGCGGCAGCCTGCCTGGCCCCTGCGCCCTCCTCAATTTTATCCCAGTCCCAATCCAATTTCACACTCCAGCATGCGCATTCAAAGAGATGTCGTTCGTGTGCAACCGAGGTTGACGCCACGCCAGGGACGAGGGGGGAGAGAGAAAGAGAGAGAGAGAGAGAGAGAGAGAGAGAGAGAGAGAGAGAGAGAGAGAGAGAGAGAGAGAGAGAGAGAGAGAGAGAGAGAGAGAGAGAGAGAGAGAGAGATTGATCATGCGCCCCCCACAAGCCACCCTTTGAGGAAATTAGCTCCACGTCGTGCGACTCCCAGTGCACACCGTGGGCACGCCGCCGTGGCGTTTGTCGGAGATGAATAGGTAGCGAGACAGACGTCGCATGTGCGTGTGTGTGTGTGTGCGTAATATGTGGATGCCAGTATGTCGCGCTCCTGTTCGGGAGAATCTGTTCTCCCGTTCCCTGGTGAAACGTGTCTGCGCACAAGCAGATACAACCACCCCCGCGGTCCGACACCCTTGACCGCCACGCCACCACGCGTTCTCGATCACCGCGCTCGGCCGCGTGCCGCTTGACCGCTTCGCATTCACGGCTCGCGCCCTCTGAATGGCCGTGGAATGAGCCGCGGTAATTATCGAAGCGCTGTCTGCCAGCCCCGTCTGCCCGGCCGTTTGTCCCCGTTTGGCGAGGTCGCGTTACACCGACCGGCTGTCTGCCCGTCCGAGTGGAAGGACTCTCTGTCACACTCACGGTGCGCGCCTCGTGTGGGAGTGCGAGAGAGAAACAGGCCGCCTGGACGCTCGGAATGGCTCGCGGCGTGGCTGGAGAAATGGCTGTAGAGGCGGCTGGAGTCGCAGCCGGTCGGCTAATCATCGCCTCGCCGTTCATCTGTTGCTGTCTTGTACGCGGCAAGCTGGCAAGGTCGTTTGCACTCCGCCGCGGGCCGCGGGCGCTCCGGCGGGACAGACGAGACGCCAACACCAGTCGGACAGGGCTCATTTTCCTTCGCCACTGCTGCCCGGGACTGTCGGCAATCTCGGCAATCGGCAATCCCTCCCGGCACTTTTGAGACTCTCGATCTTATCGCAGTCTCGCGGGACTGTTGGGACCGTCGGGTCTCTCGGCACTCGTGGCACTGCCGGGACGCCTGACGCGACCCAAGAGACGAGGCGGTTTCTGTACCCGTGTTTTTTCGGTCCAATTTTTCGCCCCCATTTTTACCTGAAAAGGCAGCGAGCTGTACGAAAGGTGGGACGACAGGTTCTTCAAAGGGATTTTCTCCCTTTTTTAATAAACATCGTGAAATAAGCAGTAGGTTAGACGCGAATCTTTTTCGTCGAATAGAAATGTGCTGTCGTTGTGCACGACCCGACCTGAAAAATCGTGTTCTCCTCAAAGCAGACCACGACATTCATGCCCCCCCCCCTCCCCTTTTTCCCGGCCACCCCCACGCAGCCGGCGTGGCGCCGCCTCGATGGCGCTCAGTTCGCCGGCTGGCTCTGCCCCCGTCGGACGCAACGCGCACCCCGACGCCCGCTCTGGCCCGCCCTCCCACGTCGCTGCTCACGTCGAGCCGGACCGAGCCGAGCCGAGCCGAGCCGAGCTGGGCCGCAGGTCTCGCCACCCCCAGCGAGTCAACAGGCGTCGTAGCCAGCGCCGCCCCAGACGGACCCACCGGAAGTGAACCGGAAGACAAACCGACAGAAAACAAGAGCGGAAGGAAGGAGTCCCATCCGGTTTGTTGCCGCGAAACGACTTGTCGTCGTAAACAACACACGTTGAATCCGCGACGCCAGAAAACTGCAACGACAGCGAAAACGGACGGGCGTGGCTGGTATTTAAGACCCCCTGTGTGACATATGCCGGCCGGCCAGGCTAGACGTGTGGCGGGTGATCTAGCCTGTCCCATGCCGCCACATGCAGATCAGGCGGCTGATGATCAATTTCGAGCCGTGTTGTTATTGTTGTTGTTGAGCAAGTATTTCTTGCGGCAGCATGATTGCGTTGATGTTTTTTTTCCCTTGCGAGTGAATCAGTTTGATTTATAATGCAGCTGCGAGCGACTCGCATTGGGTCGCACTCCGCGGGGTGCCCCACGGGGGGACGACAGAAACAGCGATAGAGACAGCCTTTGCATGCGGCACTCGAGTCCCGTGGCGCTAGATTGGTTCCTTTTCAGACCCTCCTCGGCCACCTCGGCCAGCGAAAAGCCCTCCGGTCTTGCCAACCCCCAAACCGCCGCGCATCTTCCTCTTGTGCTGTTTCTTTATTTTTAAAAGACCGGTAGGCGGCAGCCTAGCTTACCGAGGCATGTCACTCATGTGAAGCTGGTGGAGCTGGTGAAGCGGGTGGAGCTGGTGGAGCTGGTGAAGCGGGTGGAGCTGGTGAAGCGGGCGAAGCGGGCGAAGCGGGCGAAGCACCCCCTTATCCAGACGGCCTGTTGGACCTGTTCGCGGAAGGCAAGGTGGAGGCTGTCGATAAATTGCGGTGGACTTTTACGGGCACATCAACCCTTCACCTTCATGCACTCCAGCAGCTAGGCCAGCTAGCCAGCGCTGAAGGGCGCCGCGAGCACGGGGGAAAAAAAGGCACCGCCCGTTATTGTTATAAAGAGTTAGCGTGGGCATAAGGGGCTCGCTTTCGCTTTGCTTTCGCTAGGTCGCTCGTGACCCCGCCGCTACCCGCCCCGCCCCGCCCTACGACCTCTAATAGTGGCTTCGGATCGCATTACAAACAGTATTACCCTTAACGAGCTCTTTTGTTCTCGCGCAAACAAGTAGTGCTGGAGTGCGGCGGCGGGGCGCTGTCTTCACTCTTGTTGGCCTCTGCCCGGCCCACTGTGCTGCTCAGGCCTGTCCCCCGGCTCGCGTTTCATCGGAAGGCTTTTTTTCTGTGAGGTTGTTCCGTGCGGCCGCGTCTGGTCCAGTCGGCCGATGATCACCTGCCGAGTGACTTGTTCCATTTATTCCCAGTCGCCGCCGCCGCCACCGCGGAGCAATCCTTGCTCTCATTCGGGAAAGCTGGCGGGGGCGGGTGGCGCACCAGGCTGCCGCTCCTCCTCGCCCCGCCTCTCTCGCACCCCGACGGCCCGCTCCACGAGTGCGAGGGGGCGAGGGACCGCTGTTGCTCAGCCACCTTATTACGGCCAAGTTTGCGGCTGCCCGACTTCGGTCGCTGTATATCATGAATCGCAGTTCATTGGCGGGAAAAGTGTCGGCCGGGCCGCAATCATTCATGCTGATTAAACTATTTGAAAAGTTTTCTCGGCGGCGCAGCGGCGCAGCGGGCACAACGCTTTCTGCTTCTGGTCCGCTCCGCGCGGCCTTCCGGCAGATCACGTTGCCGGGGATGAGAGCACTGCAGGGCTGGAAAGGTTAAGGAGCCGAGGTGCGCACGTGAGGCACTCCTTGAGGTGCCCGTGCCAGTCTGTCTGCCTGCCAGCCCGCAGCGCTACTCCGACCGAGCAGTCTCTGCGAAAAGAGGGTTAGTGCGGCAACGCGTCAAACAGCGGCACGCCGAGCCTGCAGACGTCCTCAATGCATATTGCATTATTCAAGGTGCGTAGGCCACTTGCCCCCCCCCCCGCCACTCCAGGCTCCCCAGGGCGCTTCCCAGGGCGCTTCCGCAGTGAGTGGCTGCACGCCGCGGGGCCCGGCCGGCTCGGCACGTCCAGAGGGCATGGCTGGGGCGGGGGCGGCTACTCTTTGCCCCGTACCGAGGCTAGCCGAGGCCCCAGGCCGTGCCGCGCCCCCGAGCCCTCTCAGTCGGCAAAACAAACTCGCTCCTCGGTATTAGCGGGCCGGCTCGGCGAAGGTGCCGGCCCTGCTGCACACTGATTCCGCGAGAGCCGTTTTCATCGCCCTGTCTCTGTCGCACTCATCAGGCATCCCGAGCGGAAGCGACACGACAGACGAAACTTTAATCAAAGTTGGCGCCCCCTCCCTCTCCCCCTTCCCCCTCTCACGCACAGTGTGCGAACGTCTAGTGACATGACTGGGATCCTCATATCGTATGGCGTCCGAGAGATTTGTTGCCGCTGGGCGGCGAGGCCAGTTGCCCGGGATTTGAACCCGCGGCCCAGCAGGGCGCAGCGTGACAGAACGACACGTTAATGCAAGGGCCGCGTAGGCGTGTGGGCCCTCCCGTTGGCTTTGTGCAGCCGTCGACCTGCACGCCGTGTGCGTGTGGGTGTGTGTGTGTGTGTGTGTGTGTGTGTGTGTGTGTGTGTGTGTGTGAGTGTGTGTGTGTGTGAGTGTGGGCGCGCGCGTGTAGTCGCGTCCGTGTGTGCTAACAAGCGACAGCTCGCGCCCCGCCACGCCCCGCCACGCCCCACGCACAGCGCCCCGCCCGATATCCCCTCCTCCCCCTTTTCCCCGCGGCACTGTATTGTTGTTACGACGGGATCGAAATCGGTCGAAATAATACCCGCACGGCTAAACATTATCCTTCCATTTTCGCTTATTGCCTCTGAAAATGGCGTGTCATTGACGCGCGTATTTTTTTTGGCGGTGTGCCGAGTCCGAACAGGCTTTCGTCGCCTCGCCTCTCTCGCACTCGTGAGGCGCTCCGTCGCGGTGCGAGAGAGACATCCGTGCTCTGCGGCGCCGGCTCCGATGACTGGCCCTCGCCTTACTTCTGCGAGACGCCGCGGGCCCTTTGATGTATCGCAGTTAACACTGTGAGAGAGAGAGAGAGAGAGAGAGAGAGAGAGAGAGAGAGAGAGAGAGAGAGAGAGAGAGAGAGAGAGAGAGAGAGAGAGAGAGAGAGAGAGAGAGAGAGAAGCGGAGAGAAGTACGGGGGAAGGGTCGCGGCCTGGGGCGCACAGCTTACAGACAAACTCGCAACGCCCTTGTACTTGCTTCAAAAAATACACAACGCGCTTATAGAAAGAAGGGAAAACTTTGCCACTGTTTGCTAATCGAATCAGGCTCCACACAAAGCACATATTGATCTGAAAGATGAGGTGTGCACGGCGTGTCGGGCTCGAGGGAAAAAAAAAAACAAAAAACAAAGGGATGGCGGGCGTTGATCCTGCGCCAGTTTGTATGGAGCGGCGTCGTAACCAACTGCGCCTCCGCGATACTTTCGATTCGCGCGTGGCCACCCGTCAAAAACGGAGGAGCAAAATATCCGTTTCTGTCGTTTACATTTCATCCCGGCGAGTGTGCTGCCGGCGGTGCCCCACTGGTGGTGCCCCACGGGAGGTGCCCCACGGCCGGTGCCCCACGGGTTGTGCCCCACGGGTTGTGCCCCACGTGACCCCACGCCGGGCCTCGACGGAGGGGAGTGGCTTTGCCGCGTGCCAAAGGGGTAGCAGGTGCAGGGTGGAAGTGGCAGGCACTCGCGACCCACGGGGCGGGCGAGCCGGGTGGGGCGCGCTGGCTGGCTGCGTGGCTGCCGGCCTGGCTGCCTGCCTGGCGAGGAGGAAGCGCCAGAGCTACTTATTATAAAATACCCGTGTCGCACCTCCGTTCCCCGACAGCAATTCAGCGCGGAAAGCGGCGCGGATCCAGGCCAAAACCGCGGCGGCGTGGCGGCGCGGCGTGGCGGCGCGGCGTGGCGGCGCGGCGTGGCGGCGCGGCGTGGCGGCGCGGCGTGGCGGCGCGGCGTGGCGGCGCGGCGTGCCAGGGGCAGGGGCAGCCGCGGGCAGGCGTGGGTATCCGGGCCAGCGGCGCTGCATGCGGACGGGTCTAAAATATGCAGCAGCGCGGCGGCGGGTGCTTTTAATCTGGCCGAAATTTTGACTCGTTTTCCCCAGCAGATTCTGCACGGGTCTCCGCGGAGTGTTGTGAGTGAGACTTGTCAGGTGTAGAGCTTTCAGCTTTCAGGTGTGGAGCAATGCTGAATTTTCACACTTACCAGACATTTGCCGCCTTTATTTTGACCCGTTCGCGGCAATATATTATACTGCTCCTGAATTAATGTGGCTAATACTCGCGCTGCCAAAGTCAGGGCATGCACGTGGAGGCCGGTGAAGACCAGCGCGCTCTGTTCCTCCCCTCCTTGGCGGCCCCCTTTTCCTCCGTGTCACCTGCACGCCGGCTGGGGGCACCAGGTACCCCTCACCTGGGCTGACCCGCGGGCCGGCCAGGGGGCGCCAGGGGGCGCTAGGGGGCTGCCGGGCGGCTGAAGGCGGCGCCAAGTTCTAACGAGAAGACGACTGGGACGGCGGCGCGGGTCTTCTGCTCGACATGGGAGTGGCAGCTGCCCGCTTCCTTCCCCGCCGCCAAATTGTGGCGCCGGCGCCACGCACCTTGTCCGCCTGCCCCCCGTCCGCCCCCCGCCGGCCCACCCGGTGCAGCCAAAACAACATCATCGGCACGTGACTCCGCGACGATCACGTCGTCGTTGACGTGGCGGCGGCAATAACTTGCTTTCGTGATTTTTTTCCCCTTTTGATCCTTTGTTGGTATTGAGTTTTGTCCCCCGTGTCAACCGATCCGCCTTTGGAGCGCCACTGCCCCCCTCCCCCTCTCTTTTTCACCCGGCTAATGACGCAGCGCGAACCCGTCACCCGAGAAAGAGAGAGAGAGAGAGAGAGAGAGAGAGAGAGAGAGAGAGAGAGAGAGAGAGAGAGAGAGAGAGAGAGAGAGAGAGAGAGAGAGAGAGAGAGAGAGAGAGAGAGATCGGCATCGCGACAGAGCCCCAATCAGCGCCATCACGCTTTGAAAGCCTAATGCGAAAGCCGCCGGCGAACGAAATCTTTTCGGCACCTCGTACATATCCAATATCTCATGGCCGCACACACGCGCAGCGCACAGGTGGGAATCAAAGTGAGATTGAGGTTGGGAGCCGTTGCCGTTGTGGAGGCGGACGAAAGTGTACGCCGGAGCGGGAGCCTCGTTTGGCCTCCGCGACTCATATTTCACTCGTCCTCTGGTGGCTGACACGGCGACATCAAGATATAAAAAAGCAAACACGTTTTCTGATGAAGTCGCAAACCCACACTCGGCCTCGCAGGGGTAAGGAAGGGCAGGGGGGAGGAGGGGGTGAAACAAATGAAGAGAGGCGCAGACAGGCCCGCGCTGCAGCAGCCGGCCACGAGGGTCACACGTTCGGGTCGAGTCCCATTTAGTGACTCTGGAGCTCAAAACGCGTCTAGAATTTTGTCCGCCTCAACGGTCTTCTGACCCACTGTGCGCGCGCGCCGCCACGACGGCGGCGGCCTTGTTCTTGCGGCGCGGGCGGCGGCGGCGTGCGTCTCGAGTGGAGGGGGCTCGGCTGCGCCTCAGATTGCTCGTCCCCCGCGCGCCCTCCACTAAAAGGGAAAAGGGGGGAGGCAGACGACACTTTAACAGCCGCATCCCCTCGTAATAGGCGCCGTCAGCGCGAGCAACACGCGGAGCAGGGAGCCGGGAGGTGGTTGGGCAGGAATCCTACGCGAGGACGCCGCGCCTCCCCGGGACCACAGATCGTCTCGAGTTGAGCGTAGCAGTGAGTGTGGACCCCTCGGCTGCGAGCGAGTCGCACAGCTGCCACCTTTTAGCCGTGAGTGCATAAGTGCAGCGCGTGGCCCCTAGGTGCAGTGACAAACATGTCGCCAGCGTGTCGCGCGGGGCGGGGCGGGGCGGGGCGGGGCGGGGCGGGGCGGGGCGGGGCTCCCATTAACGGCCTCGTTCACGCTTCGTCACTATGTTCCGGTTACTTTTGCAAGTCGTTCGCATTGGCCGCATCGGATTCCGATTCGCCTCGCCCTTTCCCAACCTGGGGGAAAATGGGAACAACTTCTACTGTAAGGAAAATATATAACGAGGGAAAATATTCGTCAGTGGGTGGCGATGTCGGCTGCGAGACTCTGCACGGCCGGCCGCCGCCCCCGCGAACAGGCGTGCACGTCCAGCGTCCCCGCCCGCGGCAAGGTGGCGCGTGGGCGGTCGGGCTGCTGGTTCTAACGGCGAGGCTATTGACACGGTCGGCCCCAAAATAATTGCAATGTGTGGGATAATTGGCTGGAGTGCGTGCCGCGGCTGCCAGCCCCGCCAGACCCGCCAGACCCGCCAGGCGGGCAGGTGTCGCCGTCAAGGCCGCAGAGGTCAAGATCGAACTCGTTGTCCGTAGGGGTACGGCGCCGCGTGGCCGCGGTGTGAGTGGATTCCCACAAAGCAGCGCGTTGGGCCGAGTGTGCTTGTCGCCGTCGCACGCTGGCCGGCGCCCTGTGCTGCGAGAAGGACGGCGCGAGGCGGCGAGGCGGCGAGGCGGCGCCCATTGAGTCCGGCCGTGTTATTACTTGGCCTTATTGCCGGCACTGCAGGCCCACCGGCCACTCCAAGCCTCGAGCCCATAAGGAGGGGCGGCGAAAAACTCGAGTCCTTCGGCCTTTGCCCGCGCTGCGAATTAGGCTTATGAAAAGGCAAAAGGCGTCAGCGTTCGTTGGAGTCGATGCGAGAAAACACGAGCAGGCCGATTCGGTGTTTTCGTCACTCGGTTTCGCTCGCACTCGCGGGCCGGCCTGTAGTGCGAGAGAGACAGCGGCCCAGCAGGCCTCTCGTCCCGAAAATTATCCTGGTGTCACTCAACCACAAAGCGAGGCGGCAGAGCACGGCAAGAGTGCGGCGGGGCGTCTGTCAGCTGAGGGTCGCGGGGCAGCCTCACTCCACCTCAAGCAGCGCTCGAAGGACGTGTCACGGCGCGGGATGACACACGCCGAGAGAGAGAGAGAGAGAGAGGAGAGAGAGAGGAGAGAGAGAGAGAGAGAGAGAGAGAGAGAGAGAGAGAGAGAGAGAGAGAGAGAGAGAGAGAGAGAGAGAGAGAGAGAGAGAGAGAGAGAGAGAGAGAGAGAGAGAGAGAGAGAGAGAGAGAGAGAGAGAGAGAGAGAGAGAGAGAGAGAGAGAGAGAGAGACCTGCAGCCCTGCCCTGATGGAATGGCGAATCCGTTTATCCGCGTATTCCGCAACCTCGCTCCCCACGTTCTGAGGTCGCTGTTGTGCGTGGAGGCGTCTGCTAATCTGAGTAGGGACAAGACGTGTTTGGCTGTACGCCGCGGCCTCTCATCTCCCTGGCGCGGGGTACAGTCTGCGACAAGACGTTGTTTGGCGGCGCCGCGGGCCTCGCTGTTTGCGCGCGTAGGCGGCTGGGGCGGAACTGCGGCAATTATTACACGGCGCGAGGGCCGCGGGGACTCGCCCAACGCGTCACCCCTCATCACTCTCGCCCACAGCGCGTCGTGGCTGCCGGCCTGGCTGCCTGCCTCCCAGGCGGCGGCGACGCGGTGCGGAGCCAGTCTCTGTCCCACTGTTGCAGAGCGTGACCACGCGTTACCGCGCCGCGCCGGCTGTTGCAAAGCTCCGGGCTCTCGGGAGGGCCTTGCCCTAATTCGTAAGGGTGACGGCTGGCACTGCCAACATGACGGCAATGAAAGCAGCGGGGGAGCTCCACTGGCTGTGAGGGGGTGCGCGGCGACCTGGCCGCTTGACCGCTCTTCTGCTTTTGACGGCCCGCACGCCCCGCCCCGCACGCACCGGGCCAGGTCCGCGCCGTGCGGCCCTCAAGGCCCGCGACGCCCGTTTACTGCACCAAGAAAAATGATTTCTAGAATCAATTAAAATATTTTTCTTGATTGAAAATACTTAATTCAAGCTAAACTGACAGACAGACAGACAGACAGACAGGTTTGGCGGTTCCTCCACGCCAGCCGCCTCCTTGACCTCTGGCACGTGCAGGCCGCGAGCAGCAGACTGCTGACGATACATTGTAGCCGAATGAGTCGTTGGGGAGTGCCGAGTCGGACAGGTGAGGGCGGGGCTGTGGGCGCGGCACACCATTGATTGATTCCGCCGCCGGTAGAGGGCGCTTCATCGCGCGTCATTAAAGACCCAGAGGAGAGGCCAGAGGCACAGATCGGCCGCGGCCCGGGTTCGAGCGCCGGCACCGGCCAGCGCCTCCAATTAGCAATCCCGTTCCTTTCAGAGCACTGCTCGCTGTGCCCTGGCGGTCGTTGGCGGTGAGCGGCGTTGCCATGCACTACTTAACTTTCACTCGGTCGAACAGTTTTGAGATCCGCGCCTTGTGGGCCTGATTGCTCGCCTCACACGACATTTACATGCAAATTGGCTTCGATTGGGCGACAGGCCGCCGCTGCCGCTCGCCGTGCCGAGCCGAGCCAAGCCGAGCCGAGCCGAGCCGAGCCAAGCCGAGCCGAGCCGAGCCGAGCCGAGCCAAGCTCGTCCGGTAACTCTATCCCGCCCCTCACGGCTGCGCAGCGCAGCGGAGGAAAAAGTTTGTGTCATAAAAGGGGTGCGCCATTACGGCCGTTCGTTAGTTGACCTTGACGCGCGAGGCCCCCGCGGCCCCCGCGGCCCCCGCCCCACCAGCATCACGAAAGCAGTTTAATGGCCGGGACTTGTTCAAGTCGTTCCTGCTTCTGTTAGCACCTCCCGGCCCGGTGCGGTGGCGGTGCGCGCAGTACCGCCGTATCGGCTCGGAGCGGCATCCGTGGAGGCTGCGCCCGCCAGCGAGCGGCAACTTCCGCGGACGTTAAATAACCCCCAGGAAAAGTGGCTGCCGCTGCCCCGCTCGCCTTCTCGCCACTACACTGCGTACTTCAAAATATAAACAAGAGAGCGCAGCTTTCGACGCTGTCGCTCACACACAGCGTGCGTGCGACAAGTGGCTTTCCTCGTCACTCTTGGCCGTTGCCGCCGCAACGTGGCGTTAGTGGATCACTCGGCCGTCGCGGCGCGTGCCAGTCATGCAACTCTGCCCTTTGCGTCTGGTACGCCTGTTTCGTCGCCCTCTCTCTCTCTCTCTCTCTCTCTCTCTCTCTCTCTCTCTCTCTCTCTCTCTCTCTCTCTCTCTCTCTCTCTCTCTCTCTCTCTCCCTCTCTCCCTCCCTCTCTCTCTCTCTCTCTCTCTCTCTCTCTCTCTCTCTCTCTCTCTCTCTCTCTCTCTCTTTCTTGGCCGGCCGGCTGGCCGCACCGTGTCCACACGCAACCCCAAACCGCTTCCGACACAGCGCGGTGTCAACCCCGCACAGTGGTTGATGGCGGCGTGCGTACGGCGCTGCTGCTTTTATTAACTCGGCAGACCTTTGTTTTGTTTTTCTTCTGCGTGCCGCGCTGGCTGATGCTGGCCCATAAAACCCGCGCCAAAGGGGCCGACCCAATAACACGCGATCAGATCCGGAGCGGCCAGGCAGGCAGGCAGGCAGGCAGGCTGCTAAAAAGGGCCGGGCAAACCGTGGTGGACGGGCGGGGCCCGGGCGGGCCAAGAACAAGGACGAAGGGCCGTGCAGGGAGCCCCATCGCGGTCTCCTTCGGAGTGAGCCTGCTGCGCCGCTACGCGCTCAGCGGGGCCCCCTGCCGCCGCTGCTCCCACCCCCCAGCAGCCTTACCAGCTTGGCCGCGACCGGGATCCAGGCTTTAATTGAATTGCCTGCACGGCGCGCTGCAGCCGCCGCCTTTGTCGCCTCGAAGGGCGGCGTCGTCGTGTCAAAGCGACGCGGCGGACACCGCACCGCACGCCGCGGCACGCCGCGCTGGTGGAGATCTTGGTTGCGGATGCGAGTCACGAGCTCGCTGCCCTGTCGAAAATCGTATTATCCCCTTTTTAAGGCAATCACGCCATGAGGGGCTTTGCCTGCTGGGCTGGCCGCATTACGTCGTCTGCCGGCATGACAGTTTCCCCCTCCCCCGCCAAAGAGCATAATGTGCTGCTTTAATCGAGGAGAATGGTCCGGGCGCCATCGCGGCCCAAATCGACGGCGCAGTTTCCTCTTCCTATGCGACTGCGCAGCGCGGCGCGGCGCCCCGGCAGGTCGGCCACTGCGGCGGCTGCCTCGGCGTCGTGCTGCTGGCTGCGGCTGCCGAGGCTCAAGTCCGCTGCTTGTGTCCTAATTAGACGAAATAATTACCCCATTTGCCGATGCGACGCTCCGCGACCCCGGCCCCGACTCCGCCGCACTGCGATGCATCGCGGCCGGCAGGGCGTCCCTCTGCCTGGGACCCCGCCGGGCAGCGGGGGCAGGCACCAGTGGTGGGGCTCGACACTTGACTTCCGTGCTGTCGTTGTTGGGCAGCCGTGGCGGGCGGGCCGCCGCCGCCGGTCGGAGGGCACCTCAATAAGGCCCTGGAGGACCGGTCCATTGTTTTTGCTCCACCGTCCCGTCTGCTGCCCCCCCCCCCCCACCCCCACCCCGCCACTGTGCGGCCGCGCGGCGCGCCCGGTGACCCGGATCGGCAACGTGCGCGGCACCGCGGGGCGGGGCGGGGCGGCTGATCCGACTTTATTTACGCAGCGACCGCCACTGTGTTACTCCACTTAATTAGCGGCCTTTCTCCTCCCACTCAGGGGAGAGGGGCGATCGGTTTGTCGCTTCGATTGCGCTGTCGGTTGACAAACGGCCGGCCCACCCTGCTTCAGATTAATAACCGGCAAGCTATGCACACAAAGTTGTCACTTTGTTGGTGTTTGGTGTTCGTTCGGACAGGCACCCTGTCCGCCGGCCCGCCGTCTAGACGGTTCGTCGTTAATTGTGCCCCGCTCCGCCCAACGAGGCCCGCAGTGCGCTCCAAGTTGCCGCGCCACCTGGGTCTGGCTAGAGTCCTCTCTCTAGGCTTGGCCTGGCGCGAGGCCTAGCCAGCCCGGCGGGGTGGGCTCGGTGGGCAGGTAGACCAGCCGTTGCTAGGCAGGATACTTGCGAACAGTGCTTCGCTGAGAGACAGCAGAGCAACGAACCGCTGCACAGTGGGTCAGAAGACCGTTGAGGCGGCCAAAATTCTTGACGCGTTTTGAGCTTCAGAGTAGCTAAATGGGACTCGACCAAAACAATGGATTGCTCTCCTTACACGCTTGATTCGAGTCCCATTTAGCGACTCTGGAGCTCGAAACGCGTCTGAAACTTTGGCCGCATCAGCGGTCTTCTGACCCACTGTGCGCTGTCCGGAATCAGCCGCCAGGCTTGCGCGTTGCGCCCCGTGTCTGCATCCAAACGCCAAGGAGGGCTGCAGTCGGATACCAGGGCTGCTGCTTGTCCTTGTAGCTTGTCGTGGGGCCCCGCTCGCTGCTCGAATAATGAAGCCAGCTCGGTGCGTTGTCTGTGGAGCGCCGCGCCCGCCCCACACGAGTCTTTAATGGTGGTGAAACGCGGAGCAACGCCCGCCTGTTTGTTTGTCGTGCGCCGTGGCGGGGCGGGGCTGGGGCCGTGTACAGCCTGTGGCACGAATCGGAGCGCCTTCGCGGTCGTCGCGGTCTGCATAAGCTCCCAGCGAATAATTGCAGCAGGGAGTGTTTCGTCGACTCTGGTCGAGAGCGTCTAAGCGCCAGCTCCAAAGTCCGAGACTAATGTTCAAATCCGGCCATATCTTTTGATTTTTCTTTCAAGTCTGGTGGCCTGACTTAAGTAGCACTACGCGACCCCAAGGGCCTATTGCCGCGACCCCAAGGTTGGGAAGTGCTGGGCAAGCGTCTGGAGTCTGGAGGCGTTCCGCGTCCGAGTTGGCTGCAGACGCCGCGCGCCGGAGTCCCGAATCACTGGGAGACGGGACACGCACACCCCACGGGCCGCCGCCCCGCCCATTCGCTCCGCATCGTCCTCCTGAATCCCGTCTTTACCCACCCCCTTCCCCCGAAAGGCGTGTTGGCCCCAACAACAGCCCCTCGGCCGTTCCAAGGGTTCCCGACCCCGCCAAGCTTTGGCTTCCCATCGACCTACGGCTAGCTGTTGTGCCGTGAGGCTCGGCTCCGCTGAGGTCGGAGCGTGGTCCTGTTCCTCCCCCGGCGGCCCGCGCGCGCCACCAAGCACTTAATCGCTTAGCACGGCTTCCTCGTCTGCGAGCCTCAAACTGATTCACTCACGCCATCGATGTTTTGCCGCGACTCCGCAGAGGATGCGCCTGCAGGGCGGGCGGCGATGGCCGTGACGACATGACGGCGTGCTCGGCGACCTCGGCGACCTCGGCGCGCCGCGCCATGCGCGCCATGCGGTGCCTGCTGGTGCTGCTGCTGTCCTGTGTCTGCCACGCCCGCCGCGCGCCCTTCGCGCACCACGGCCACCGCTACGCCGAAGGCCACGCCGAGCAAGGCAACGCGGTCTCGGCCGTGGAGTGGATCAACGTGCCCACGCCGCGGCCCGGGCCGCCGGCCGGCCTGCGGCACGGCTCCGGGGTGTACGCGCAGCGGTTCGACCACCAGCGCCACGACGCCGACCTCATCCCTCATCGCCACCGCCACCACCACGGTGACCCGCCGCCAGACCGAGACGTGAACGACGCCGTCAAGGATCGCGGACTCTCAACACTGGAGGAGGAAGAGGCCGCCACGTTGACGTGGTCGTCGCAGGTCTCGGACACCACCTGGCCCGCCACCACGGCGGCGAGCGTGCTGCAGGCGCTGGGCCTAGGGCACACGATGGCCTCGGACATGGTCCCGGCCCTCAAGATGCCCTCCATCGGCCTGGGCGGGGCGCGACGACGCACGCAAGCCCGCGAGATGAACTGGCCCGTCAAGAAGGAGGCCGAGGTGGAGGGCGACCTGGTTCTGGGCGGGCTCATGATGGTGCACGAGCGCGAGGACAGCGTGGTGTGCGGGCCCATCATGCCGCAGGGAGGCGTACAGGCCCTCGAGGCCATGCTCTACACGCTGGACTTCGTCAACGACGGCTTCCTGCCCGGCATCACCCTCGGCGCGCACATCCTGGACGACTGCGACAAGGACACGTACGGCCTGGAGATGGCGGTCGACTTCATCAAAGGTAAAGACAACAAACTACGGCCTCCGCGTTTTTCATTTAAAGCGCATTTTCCGCTCCTGTTGTTGTTTGAGGTTTCGAAGCGGGTGGTTTGGGCGGCGGCTGCCTCGGCCACCCAGGTGGACCCAGGTGGGGCGATAGCGCGGGACGGCGGCACGCAGTGCATATGGCGCGCTCGGCCAAGATTCGCCTATGGCAGCTCAACCATGATGCACACGGCTGTGTCCGCCTGGGCCCGTGTGTACTTGGTGTACCCAGCGGGGCTGGCAGCAAGCTATCAATTACCCCGCCCCGCCACGCCACACCCCGCCACGCCTCATATAAGGCCGCATTAGGACTTGATGCATGCTGCGTGCTCAGCCCGATGCACCCCACCTCCGCCCACCCCCATATTTCACCACCGGCTGCTTCATTCGCAGCCGTGCTGCCGACTCTATCGTTCAGCCAAATCGCGGCCCACTGTAAATCCCTTTCGGCGGCGTGTGACTCGCAAGGTCGGGCAAGGTCGCGGCGGTGTGACGTGGTAAGTGGACGCGTGTCGCGTTGCGTCACGTCGCTCTCCGCGCTACACCGCGCCGGACGAGCCGCGTCCGGCCGCCCTCCCTCCACCGGCTGGCTCCATCGGCCCGCCCGTTTGTTCCGGTTAGTTAGAATCGCAAAATGGCCCCGTAAGCCCGCCCCGTCCCTCCGGGGCTTCGATTCTTCGAATGGCCCTCCTCCTCGGGCCGGCCCTTCGTGTGACCCTCGCCCACCGTCGGTCCCTCTGCCTCCCTCGCGACGCGCGCGACGGCCCCCTTCGCCTGTCTGATTTATTTCTCCATCAAGTGGGCCGTTTGTGTCAACCAAAAGCGGCCTGCTGCGCTTGGCGGCGACCAAACTCGTTTTTATGGCGGAAATGACAACCCCACCCTCACCCCGTGTGTGGTGGCCGCAAGGACAGGGCTGTACACGACCCTTGCGCGTCTCGCAAAAGTGGCCTGGGAATAGCCACTGTCAGCGGCCGGGAGAAAAATGGTTGCCTCTGCCGACACGACACGACACCCCTCGACTCGCAGTTCGGCTGTTGCAGCAGGTAATTTTCCGGACCGCGGTCCATCCTCGTTCTAGCTCTCTGTTCTTCTTGCTGTTGTTCCTGCCCCCTTTCCGCGCGCGGCCTCGCACCCAGCCCACGCAGGAAGCCGGGTTGCGGTGAACGAAAACGGGAGGAAAAATTAAAACGGTGTGAGCCACGGGACGGGAAGTAGTTCGTTATAAAGAGAAAAGAACAGGATCTGCATATTTTGCGTATCATCGTGCACGGGGGACGGGACGACGGCGGCAGTGTGGACGGCAGGGCGCCAAAAGGCGCACAAAAAGGCCCTGTTATTGCCATTCGGATTGAGCAAGGCGGCCGGGGCACGGGCCGTAGGTGAGCGGCGTGTAAACGCGTCGTTTTATCGTCCCTACGAGAGCCGCGGCCGTCCGAGGCCGTCCCGCTGGCCGTGGAGCCGTGGGGGGAAATCTCGAGGGAACGGCCCCGTTTACACCCTTCGCGGCATCCAGGCGATTGCCGTAGCATCGCACGCGCGCCGCCGCCGCTCGCCTCGGCTCTGGAATTTACTACGAGCTTATCGGCAAGGTTTTATTGGGACTGGGAAGCGATTCCAAATGAACTGCACAATGGGTCCTGGCGCTGCCGCGCCGCGCAGGTAGGCATCCCCAGGGGCCGTGGGTGACGGACGGTCTGCCTGCAGCCCATGAGCAGCGTGGTTCTTTTTCCGGTACAAGGTCGGCAGCATGGAGGAGTAACGTTTAGCACCCCCACTCATGCCCGGTTACATGTCGTAAGTTATTCGGTCGCTTCTTTCCATTCAACCTTATGGAAATTTGGTGTTGGGCCAGACAGGCCCGGTAAAATAGGGCCGATCGAGTCTTTCATGCAGTCTGGACCGTCGGGGCGGGGTGGGGCGGGGCGCAGGCAATAGCCGAGTTTTTATGAGACAACCCAAGAACAGATAAATCTCGGAGGGCCATCCTTGTTCAATCTGGCCGCTCTCTTTACGTCAGCCCGTCCCAGCAGCCGATTGGCCAGTCCGCCCCACGCGATCCTTGTTTACCGAGCGGGTTGGTCAGCGACGGGGGATATGGCTGCTCCAAAGTTTGGAAACATGGAAGCACCAAAACTTGGGTCGCTCGAAAACGAGCTTCTGATACTTTGGCCGGTGAAACTATGTTCCGCCGCCTTCTACGCAAAACAAGGCAAAAGGCAGGATGTTAAAAAAAAAGTGTTAAGCTTGAGCTTGCGCCATGGAGCTTTGCTGAATTCCTGAAGCTTTGCTGACTGTGCTCATAATGGGGGTGTCCGGCGATGTTTCGAGACCAAACGCTGACTGGTAAGCCCTAAGTTGGCGACGGCAAAATGGAAGGGTTTGGAGAGTCCTCGCCGCCGCCCCAGCTGTCGGCGCGCTCAGGCGTGCCGCGCCCAGGATGAGAATCTCGACGAGGAGAAGTGACCGAGTGGAAGTGATTCCCCGCGCCTTTTCGGGGCCGCCCAGCCTCGCGTAGCCAACAGGCTCATTCTACAATGTGCTCTGTCTCTGAACCAGCCGGCCTGCCGCCGCCGGATTTGTTGACGTGTGGATTATTTGGTAGCCGCGCCGCGGTGCCTTAGGGGCGCCTTTTGTGCGGCCTCAGGGAGGCGTCCCCGACGTCCTCGTTAGCCGGCTTTGAGTGGCGACGGTGGCGCCGCGCTTTGACAGCCCAGGCGGACGCGCGCGTCTCCGTCTCGGCAGTCTCCACGACGTGCGAGTTAATTTTAGCGAGAGAGAAGTCATTTTCTCCGCGCCTCCGCACCGGCCGCCGCCGCAGCCGCGCACTCGGCTGAGGGGATGAGCGGCCGGCCGCGACGCGACACACAGCGGGCCCGGCGGACAAAATTCTAAACGCGTTTGCTAAATGGGACTCGAACCGAAAGTGTGCGACCCCACCATTGGATTGCCCTTCAAACGAGGAATCCATTGGTGGGGTCACACTTTCGGTTCGAGTCCTATTTAGTGACTCTGGAGCTCGAAACGCGTTTGGAGTTTCGGCCGCCTGTGCCGGTCTTCTGGCCGAGGGGGGCACAACCTACCACATTCGTTGTACAAAATTTGAACACATTCCCACATTCTGGAGGCAAAAACGCCTGTAAGTAGGCAACATGTGTGACAAATACAGCAGAAATCTTGCACATTCCAACACATTCCCACATTCATTGTACACAAAATCTTACAGTGAGGTACCCCTCGCTTCTGGCCCATTGTGCTCGGCGCGCTGTCTCTTTACGCCCCACCGTGTGACTAAGACAGAGCGAGCCTGCGGGTCAAAAGGAAACAAGCGCACATGCGGCGCGTCCTAATGGTGGAGTCTCGTCGAATTTCGTTCCATGAATTCTGAATCGCGCACATGTGGTTTCCCGCGCAAGTTGGCAAGATGCGGCCCGGCCGAAGTAGCCACGTCGCAGACCGGGAGGGACACACCCGGTGATCGGGTCGCCTGAATGTTCGGAGGGTCTTTTCGGTCCTTTTCGACCGGCGCTGCCTGCACACTGCAGACCAGGTGTGACTCGCTGGCTGCTGATTGAAAAGCATACGAGAGGCACTCTGGCTGCCATCATGCCGACGTCGTCGTGACATCTGGCCAAGGGGCTTGCCTGCGCGGCGCATCGCCGCACATGATGCGGCCCGACAGCCAATCAGGAACCCGTGTGCCACACACACACATAGATAGAGCGAGCGCTCGGGAGGGGCAGAGGAAGACGCGTCATCTTCAATTCCGATCAATAATTTCACATTCCCCGTGTGGTTTCGCTTCGCTCACTCATCGCGCGGCGCCGCGTCGCTCCGGCCCTCTCGCACTCCGCGCCGAAGGGACGCGAGTCTGGTCGCCGGACACGTCGTGAATAATGCGAGGTGAGACAGGACGCCCGAATTAGGGCGATCGTTGAGTGATTGGCGCGGCGGCAGCCTCTTCCTCCCCTGCCGGCGGCCCTTGGCGCCCTCGGCGGGGTGTCAAGCGAAAGACAGGCACTCTATTGCCTCCGCGCGGAACCGGCAGCGGCGTGACAGGATGGCACCGACTCCCGCCGCGCCCCGCCGCGCCCCGCCGCGCCCCACCTCACGAGGACGAGGTCGGGGAGTCAGGACCACAAGCCTCTGCGGACTGGAGCCGCAATAGATGGCGGCTCGTTTCGTCAATGTCCACTTCTTGGCCTCCGCCCGCACCCCGCCCCGGCCCGCCTCGCCCCCGCACTGCCTGGCCAGCACGATTAGCTCGGCTCTAGGGCCGGCAGGGCAGGCGGGGCTCGCATCGCCGCGGCGGCCTTTCCTGCGCCCCCTTCTCTATAGCGTTGCTCGGCCCTCGAGAGCGAGAGAGACAGCGGCGCCCCCATCTGGGAGTCACTCTGAGCGGGGCGCGAGTCTTTCACCGCTGCTGCCGGCGGCCCACAGTGGGTCAGAAGACCGTTGAGGCGGCCGAAATTCTAATTTTAGACGCGTTTTGAGCTCCAGAGTCGCTAAATGGGACTCGAACCGAACGTGTGACCCCACCAATGAATTGCTCTCCGAACGAGGAATCCATTGGTGGGGTCAAACGTTCGATTCGAGTCCCATTTAGCGACTCTGGAGCTCAACTCGCGTCTAGAGTTTTGGCCGCCTCAACGGTCTTCTGACCCACGGTGCGGCCCAGCCAACGACTGACATGGCGACAGACTCGCCCCCCCGATCGATCGACGCCGGCAATCCGTTCGGCCGGAAGAGGCAATGCGGCACGGAAGGCGCAGCTCGATGGAACCATTTCCGGCAGGGGAAAAAGAGAACGAGCAAAGAAACCCACGCCAGCTGTTGCTGCGGGGATGACTTTAGCGAGAAACACCCATTAGAATGAAAATAAGGGCAAAAAAAAACGAGGCCCGGTAGATTTCATCTTCCTGGTCGTCCTTCAAGTATTTCTTCTTAGTTTCTAGGGCGCAGTATTCAGACGGCCCTTTTTTTCCTCTGCCTTCGCGCATAAAGTGGATCCTCGGGGAGCACATCAAGAGGCAAATACGTCAGAACAAGGTTTGCCGTAAAGCAACAAGCGGGATGGCAGCAGGATTACAAGACAAAGGAGGCCGACGGATGGATCGCGGGCGTGGGCTGGGTCCCCCGGGGGAAGGGGGAGGAGCTAAACAGGGCTTACGGAGACTCGCCCATAGGGCCCGGGGGACTCCAATATAACACAAGGCTCCGCGCTATATCACTGTTGTCCCGGACTTTGGGCTCCGTCAAGGTAAAAACAAGTCGGCGGTCTGGCAAGCAAAGCCGTCGCGGATGACACCGCGCTGCTTTAGAGGGACTGGGCTCACCTTTAGACTGCGTTTTGCCACCTGTGACCTGTGACTCCTGTGTGTCAGGGCATGCCAGACAGGTCACAAAGTTTGGCACGCTGCTCCTCCGGACACCTCCGCCGGGCGTGTAAAATGCAGGGAGTGTTCCATTGTTCGGCGGGGGGCCGAATATCGCCAGCCAGTCCGGCTAGGCACGAAGCAAAGCCGGCCGCGCGGCGAGGAGGAGGGTAAACTGTTTGACAACAACATTGTTGCTCGGATGGATGGGGAAGGGGTGGGACTCGGACTCACGCATCGGGGCGGTGGAGCCAGTGGCAGGGCCAGCAGGCCGGCAGCAGGCCGGCAGCACGGCGGCACGTCGCCTGCCCTCTCGCGGAGAGAAGACACCACTGTCACCCGCGACGTGGGGGCCACGCGACGCCGCCAATGTCACGCGCCGCCGTGGGCCAATAAGAAGAGTGTCAAGACTGATGTTACACTGCGACATCGTTACACCTGCTGGTGTCCTAGTCGAGGGCCTCTCGACCCAGCCCGGCCCTTGTCCTTCACCTTCCCGGCCCTGCTACTCGGCCTCCCCCCCCCCCCCCCCCCGACCCCTCCGGGGTCCTCTCCACAGCACAAGGGCCGCGGACCGCGGGGTGAAGGGCAGGGCCACAATGCCTTCGGAATCCACACATTCGGTTTGTTATTATGAGAGAGAGAGAGAGAGAGAGAGAGAGAGAGAGAGAGAGAGAGAGAGAGAGAGAGAGAGAGAGAGAGAGAGAGAGAGAGAGAGAGAGAGAGAGAGAGAGAGTCGCCATCCGAGGAGGCGAGGCGGCGGGCGGCACGGGCGCGGTGCAGGGGCGGGCGGAAGAGTGGGGGCTCGAAAGGTGAGCCGAGACGAGACGAGGCCTTCGGGCGGCCAGCGCGACCAGCGTGCGGGCTTTGGGTTTTATTTTCATTTCATTTCTCCGCCTGTTGCACGCGCCACGCCACGCCTCGCAGTGGCCGCCGCCACCCCGCGCCCTGGGGGGGCCCGGAGCCAAGGGCACGACCGCGGTCTAGTCCAGCCTGGCTCGTGTAAGTTCTTGACAGTTGGGAATATCATTGAGGGACGCTCGGACGGCCTTGCGGTCACTCATCACCCGGCCGGGGGCGGGGCGGGGCGAGACGGGGCGGGGCGGGGTGGGATCCCGACCCCCGACCGCGCCACGCCACGGCGGCACGCTGTGTCCGTTCGTGTGCGGCCGTTTGCAAATGACAACACGCAGACCGAAAAGCCAGCAATCCGCGGTCGGACTGGCGGGGCCGGCCTAGGCCCACCACTACACTGCCACAGCGGCTCGCCCGCTGGTTGGCTAATGAGGTCTCGCCCACACGCACACACGCGCACACACGCACACACGCACGCCGCCCCTTCCAGCTCAACTATTTTCCCTCTACCTCGGCCGACCGGACCCCCACTGCTCCCCAAACACTTTGCCTTCTCCCACAGCTTTTATCTTCCGCACCCCGAGGAGGCCCGGATCGCCAGGGTGACCCTGAGGGAACCCCGAGGGAAGCGGGAGAGTTTTCCCCGTCGGCCGAGCAGCTGCCAGAGCCTACGGTGCCCGCGCCGCTCACATGGCGCACCGTTGGCTTCGGAGTTTCTTCCAGCCTTATCCCGACACTGGCGAAATAGTTTTTCTGCTTTTTATTCCGCCTGAGGGGAAACGCACCGTCTCGCGCATTGTCGCTGCACCGGTCCGCTCCTCGGCACCACTGGAGCCCGCCACTGCCTTCCGCCTCGCTGGTCTCGCAGGGCGGACTGCCCGCCACAGGGGGGGTTTTATGCCAGCTGTTCTGTCACCTACTGGTTTCACTGCATATAACGTTTATGGCGCGGCATGGCGGTGCAGGGCTCTTCCCGGCGCTGGGAGCGTGTCCGCGACATTGTGTGCATATTGTCAGCGCGGTGGCGTGGCGCGCATGCCGGCCCGGCCCGGCCCTACCGGATGATCGCATGCGAGGGACACCTCCCCCCCCCCACTAACCCACACTCACACTGTGGGAAGCAATACTATGCAGGCAGAGGAATCGAACGTTCTTTCAGGACACTGCTTCTGCATCGCTATATATCCGATGCGGACGCACTGCATGTACTTACCTACTTCACCGACTCATCATGATGCATTACCCACTGCAAAAATTATTGGGAGGGGAATCGTGCTGACGGGAGTATTTGAACCCCAACCTCCGCAAGACCCTTCCTTTTTTTTACCAACGGCGGCGCCAGGGCCGCAGTCGGGCCTTCCGTAGGCTGGTTCGGCCTGCGAACGGCAAGGCGGTGCTCTGCCGTGCGTAACGGGCCGAAGAGTGAAAGTGCCGGCGTCAGCGATCCCGCATCGGGGCGGGGCGGGGCGGGGCGGGGCGCGTGGCCTTTGATGGATGAGGGCGTCCAAATACTGCACGCTGAACGGCTGAGGCGACAGTGTGCGGCGAGGTACGTCTGCCCACAACATGTCGCCCTGATGGAGCACGACGCCGTCCGTCCGTCCGTCCGTCCGTCCGTCCGTCCGGCCGGCCGCGAGGTGTTCCATGTGTCGCCGCGGCGCGCGCTGTCGCCGAGCCACCCTAACGGAGTTAGCGTAGCGCTTCCCTCTTTTTCACCGCGTGGAGTAGTCCAATCCACTTACACTGGGCTTGTAAAAGTTGCCGGGGACAAGGAAGTTGTGTCGCCGCCCCGCCACTCGCCGCCCAGGTAGGCCAAACGGCTCGCGAGTCGCCAACTTTGGTTTTTCTTTTCGCGCGTTTTAAACATTTTTACCTCCCCGGCAAGCGCGGCAGCCAGAAAGGCAGCAGCACTTCCGCGGCTCCGAGTCTAGCGTATTTAAAAAAAAAAATTCTACGCGGAGTGACTTTGTCGCGAAGTGGTTGAGAGCGGAGAGAATTATTCCGAGTCCGGACAGAAGCCGGAAACCCCGCCGCAGTGAAGCAGCAGCAAGGCAGCGCGCTGCCCTGCAGTCGCCCAAAGGCAATGTTGATTGAGATGGTGTCTCGCAGCATGCGTCCCCAGGCATCCACATCTTGGACGGCCAGTAAGCGACTTAATCAGGGAGACGCTCTCTGCCTATGCCCCGCCCCGCCCCCGCCCGACCGCAGACCAGGTGGCGGGTCCACTGTGGCCGGCCGGTGCGGCGGGCGGCCGGGGCGCGCCAGCGAACATAGCGCTTCGGTCATTTGCCACGGCCGGGGTCTCTGTGAGGCCGAGGCCCACCGCGCCCCGCACCGCCCACCTCTGCCTCCACGAGCAACTAATCCATTCCAGACCAAACTCACAAACTTCCACGCTCATTCCAGCCCTGGTCCGGCCAGTCCACCACGGTGTCCCACCTGAAAGCCCCGCCCGCCCCGCCCCGCCCCGCCCCGCCCCGCCCCCGCCCCGCCCCGCCCCGCCCCGCCTCGCTGCGCGCGCGCTGAAACCAGAGACGGACTCCCGCGGCGAATCCCATTCCGACTGCCACGCCTTCAGGCCACCCAGGCAGCGCTGCGACCCGCGGCTCGTAGACCTCGCCGCCTTGGCGATGGCGGGTATCGAACCATCGAACTGCGCGTCCTCACAAACCGGCCGACTGACGGCTTGGGCGGCCGGTGACCCCGTTGCAGGCCGTGCTGTGCCACGGTGTATCGCCGCTGCAGGCGGCGGGGGGCTGGCCGCGCGGGGGCCTCCGGTTCTGACGCAGCGCCCAGGGGGCCTCAAGGCGTCGCCTAACAGGATTGCGCACACTGTTATTCAACGAGTGTGACGTCATATTCGTTCGAATGTGACACCCTTATTTAACGGCCGTATGTCACGTTCAAAACGAATGTGACATCGTATTCAAACGAACGAGACAAAATTCACATTTGAACGAATATGATGTCACATTCGTTGAATGACAGTGCAGTGGGTCTTTTCTCCTCACATCAGTCCCCCCACCCCCACCTTTGCCACCGCGGTGCGCGTAGCCCACAGAGCCGGGTCGGGCCGCATCTGCTGGTTCATTACCAGTGGACCCGGCCAGCTCTCTAAGGGGCCGGCCCTTGTCTTTGGGCCCCTTATTGCAGCCCCAATGCACTGCCCCTCCCCCTGTCCTCGACCTCGGATTCCAGCCCCCCGCCCTGGCGCCCTGCTTGCGGCCAAGTCTGGACGCAACTTTCCTCGGCGAGAACTTTGGAGTCGTCAATTAATAAACAATTACGGTCGCTGCCTGGCTGCTGCACGTCGTGCCGCGTGCCGCACGTGCTGCCGGGGGGGCCCCACTGGGGTCCTAAACGAGCGGTTTTGTTTCCGTATCGTTCCGAACGTCGTGCAGCAGCACCTTCTCGACGCACTCGCCTAGTGTGCGGGTCGATATAGCGCAGCGGTTCCCAACCTCATTCGGTCCGGTTCGGGGATCGGCCTTGCACCAAATAGCCTTTCTCTTGCAAAAATTTACGTCATTATTTTTGAATTGAAGTAACCTTATAATCTTGTCTCCGGACGGTGTTTTTAATTTGGGGTCTGGCGACCCTAGGCGACTCCAAGTACCAAGCCGCGACCCCAAAATATTTTTCCGCGACCCAAAGTGGGGTCGCGAACCCAAGGTTGGGAACCGCTGATATAGCGCCTTCGCCGCGGATTGACGCAGCTCAACAAAAAGCGAGCTTCGGAAAGCGGGCTCGGTCGCCACCTCCCGGAGCAGCTGCATCTGCTGCGTGCTGGCGCCCGCGAGCCGCGAGATAGGCAGACCCGCGGCACGGCGCCGCTACGTGGTGGCCTACATCCTGCATCCGGGCGCAGGGCGCTGGGGGAAGGCCCTGCCGCGCGCCCCGCCCCGCCCCGCCCCGCGCCGCGGTGAGAGAACTTTGCGAGGCTGCGCCGCCAGCAACGCAGCGTGGATGGAGGCGGACCGCGCTGTTGAATGGATGCGGCTGTAACTTGTCGAGTAATCGAAGTGCACTCGTCCAACCCAACTAATGCACCTTGTGGTTGTGCTGCGCGGCGGGGCACGCCACGCACTGCAAAAGTAATCACTGGGAACGGAGCGCGGGGATCAGCTTACCGAACTTGCCGGAAGGAAACAGGCTGCTATCAGCGACGAGCCGCCGTCCGATCCCGTCGCCCTGTCTCTCTCGCACCGGGACGCCGCCAAACTACCCTTCGGGATGAGCCTGCTGCCGTTGTGATCGCGGCGTGGAAGTTCCTCCGCCACGGCGCCACGGCGGCCGGAGTTTGTCGTCGAGGCTTTGAGGGCCGAGGCTTGCTCTGCAGGCCCCACTCCGAACGGAGCCTCGTCGCGCGCTGTCTCGCTCGCACCCATGAGGTACAGTCAGTGACGAGAGCCGCGTTTGGAGTCGGGCTGCTGCCCAGCCGCCGTAATCCCCCCGTCCCGCGGCGGCCCGCCACCGGCTTTTCATTTCCCTCCGCCTCGCCTCCGCTCCTCCACCGCGGGGAGTCCTGGAGTCCTGCGGGGAGCGCGTGCGTCAGTCAATGAATCGGGAAGCGCGTCCTCCTGCTGTCCTTGTTCGGGGCGTCACGTCGCGTCTGCCTCGCGAGGCCTCGACGCCCCCGTGTGTGCGACAGAGACAGAGCGACGCTGTTCGGAAGCAGTTCGCAGGCCCCGCTCGGGGTGAAAAAGGAGGCCGCATTGTGTGACTTGCCATCCGACCCCCCTGCTTGAATAGTGGGGCTGGACGGCGACGGCACCATCTCCCTCTCTCTCTCTCCGTCGGTCCGTCCCCGTCACGTCCATTCTCTGCCATTCTTCGCGTTCCGACACTCTTTATCTCGCCGAGTGTTTCGCCTCGGCGAGACCGCGCCGGCGTAACTGCTGCGGGTTGCCCACCTCGCAGGGCCCATACTTATTACGGCCCTCTCTCTCTCTCTCTCTCTCTCTCTCTCTCGGCCGGCGGGGGCGACAGTAACCCGATCGTGGAGAGCCGCGCGCACTGCTCTCGTGTCGAGGGCGTTCTATTTTTTGCACGCGAGCTGCGCCGCTGCGCCGCTGCGCCCACTGCGGTAGAAACAGGGCGATGAGACTCCCCCCTCCTATCCGGCGACACGTCATGCGACAAAGAGCGAAGCGCGGCGAAGCGCCATAACCCGGAATGGCTATGACTCGGCCGAGTCCTCTTAAGCTCGGCGCTCGCCGTAATGCCGGCACCTCAGGAGTCGCTGCCGAGTGCGCCCCCCCCCCCTCCCCGCGGCCACTTGAGCTGTTACGGGCGCTGACAACTCGCACGACTCGGAACCCGGAAGGCATTCGCTAGTCGGTTCGCTATTCAAATGAACGCTCGGTGCGCTGCACGCGCACGGCCACTTTGGAGACCGTGTCTGATTTACTCGCGGCGGCCGAGCCGAGGCGAGACGGGCCGCACACGCACAGTGGGTCAGAAGACCGTTGAGGCGGCCAAAATTGTGGACGCGTTTTTAGCTCCAGAGTCGCTATGGGACTCGAATCCAACGTATGGCCCCCGATGGATTCCTCGTTTGGAGAGCTATCTACTGGTGGGGACGCACGTTCGATTTGAGTCCCATTTAGCGACTCTGGAGCTCTAGAATTTTTGGCGCCTCAACGGTGTTCTGACCCACTGTGGGCCGGCCCGTACCGCAGTCCGCGCCCGATGCCGCCGCACCTACCTGGCTCAAGTTACTCCCGGCGTCGCTGCGGCGCAACTTTTTCCTCGCCCTCCGTCCCGGGGGAAACTCGACGCCGCCCGGCGTCTGTCCTCGCTACATTTCTTACACCGGGTCGCCTCCGTGGCGCGCCGAGCCGCCTGGAACACGGGGCATCACTGGAACCTGGAACCGCGTCCTAGTGCTCCGCGCCTGCGGTGCTGGAGTCACTCGCCATGGAGGCAACAGAACAATCATCTGTCGTTTACCGCACCGAGCAAACAGCGAGAAACGTGGCAAGCAGTGGGCGACAAGGTCAAGCGCGGGGGATCGAACCCACCCGCCGACGGTCATTCTTTTTTTGCATTTTCGGCGGTTTTTTTTTCGTGATTTTTTTCCCGCCTGGCAGCCGCACTCAATCCGTGCTGCAGTCCGCCTTCCGGCCCCGCGGCGCGGCCTAGACCAAATTCTCTCACGGAATCCCTTTATTTTATTATTTCCTCGTCGGCTGCCTGCTCCGTCTGCGCGGCTCGCTCAGTGAAAAGTAATGGGCCGTTTGTCCCGCGGAATGCTGGCTGCCTGAGAGCGGCCGGCCCGGGCCGGCCGGCACGATCGCCGCGCCGCCTTACTACTTGCACGCAAATTTTATGATCTGCGCGAGGGAGCGATTCATCCCCGTCCGCCGCCGCCGCCGCCGTCGCCACCGCCAGTTCCTTTCCACTCGGCCGCGTTCACAGATCGCAGCATCCTCCACGGAGAGCAGCGAGCGCAACGTGGCATTTAGCAGCACTTCGTTCCGCGAGGCTGCTTCCGAAAGGGCCACCGCCGCGCCACCCCAGACAGACAGACATACACACACACACACACACACACACACACACACACACACACACACACACACACACACGTGATGACTTTGTTTGACAGCTTTGGTTGGACTGCACTGCGGGCTGCTGCGCGTGGTCGGCCGCGTGGTTTGCCGCGTGGCTGGCCGCGTCTGCATGGCCCGGTGCACGGACTAGGCGGGGCCCAAAAGGAGTCCCCGCCGCCCCGCAGCTTGCCGGCGTGCCCCCCCGCCGCGCAGCGCGCTGACTCGCCCCCCGCGGCGCCCCTTTCTACTAGCTGATTCAAGCTTCGCTGCTTCGACGCATGCTGCTTGTTTGCTGCGATCAAAGCCAGTTTACCCTTTTTGCCTGTTTTTGTTCGGAATTTGCTTTTTCTTTCTTCTTTTAATCCATTTTTCAGGCACGAAGTTGCCTTATTTCTTCTTTTTTTTTGCGCTTTTGTTGCGAGCAAATGAAGGAGGCTGGCCGGCTGGCTTCAGCGGGACGGCCGTAATTTCTGTGCAATAGTCCAGGTCGGTTCCACCGCGAGAATGCAGCAGCTTTGTTCTCACAGGGCAGTCAGTGCAGGTGGAATTTACCGCCAGGGTTTTCATTCTTCTCTCCTTTTTTTCGGTTACGTTTAAGCGCTATCTGCGAGTCCTGCGGTCGGCGAGAGAGAGAGAGAGAGAGAGAGAGAGAGAGAGAGAGAGAGAGAGAGAGAGAGAGAGAGAGAGAGAGAGAGAATCAACTGCGCAGAGGCCAGCGGCATAACAAAACGCCAGACGATGGCCCCATGGCGCAGGGCTTGGCCAAGGGATCACAGTGGGCACGGCGGCCTTCCCCGCCGCCATGAAACAAACAGGACCTTCCAATTGCGCACACGCCGCCGTGGCGCATTATGCAAAGGGGCTAACATATTGAACGAGCTCTCTCTCTCTCTCTCTCTCTCTCTCTCTCTCTCTCTCTCTCTCTCTCTCTCTCTCTCTCTCTCTCTCTCATACACACACACAGAGTGTGTGTCACTCCACAACCACCATAAACTCCATAGTGCAAAATTCAATATGTCGCCTTGTGCCCTTGGGCTCTAAGCAAGAGAGGGGCTCCTCTGAGGCATGCAGAGAATCGGGCTAAGTAACTTCATCGAGCCAAGACACCCCCTCTCCCTCGCGTACACCTGCACACACCCACACACGTAAACAACTCAGCCACTCACACACACACACACACACACACACACGCCAAGTCCTTTCCAATACGGTGCCTCATCCCTTTCCCCGAGGGCCCGCTCCCGAGACTCTGCTGGCAGTTCCCGCGGCACGTGACACTCAGGAATTAATTTCTACCCCCCCCCCCCCTCTCTCCCTCGCACTCGCCTTGCCGCCAAATCCCTTGCTAATGTACTATCTCACTTGACGCCCCGCTTTATGTATCCCACCTTTCCTAATTACCTTCCGCTGCACCACGGGCAAGGCGGGCACCGAGCAGGGGCTGCCTGGGCTTCCGTCCCCAGCCCCGCCCCGCCCCGCCCCGCCCCGCCCGACGGCCCGGGTGCGGCAGGTGCCCTGTACTAACGCGCTAAACCCGGCGGCGGCGGGGGCGTCGGCGGGTCAGGTTCAGGGCCTGCCTCTCCGCCCTTGCGGCCCCAATGCCGGGGGATTGTTGGCGGGCGGGGCGTTGCAGCCGGCCCGGCTGGCCCGGCTGGCCTGGCTGGCCTGGCTGGTCGCAGCAGTAGTAGCCCTCTGTCTCCCTCGCATTGGGGGTCGTGCCGTCAGGGGTGCGAGAGAGACGGCGCGACGAAACCGGTTCTCGGAAGCAGACGGCAGCGTCCTCTCTGATCCCGGCTGGCTTGGACCTGGCCCTGGACCCGTCCCGCTGGATTAGTGAAACGCCCACCAATTGGCCGAGCCACGCCGCCACGCCGCCACGCCGCCGTGAGTGCGAGGGAGACACGCTCTGCTAGCGTTTCCCTTTGTTCGCGCTCCGTGCGCCGTTTTCCGATTAGAAACGAGTGCTGTTGGCGCGAAGCGAGAACCGGCCGCAAGCCTACACCGTGCAGATTAGCCAAACGCCCATGAGCACGTCCACATTATGTCGGCCCGGACGCCCGCGGCGGCGGGGGGGTTGGTGCCCGCCGGTGCAAGTTCTCATTAGTGATTCTCTGGCCCGCAACCGGGCGGCCAGCGCAACCCCGGCGCCCGTTTCCTGCACAATATGTGTGTGGGTGCGTGTTGCAAAACGTACACAGGAACAACAACAACAACTGGAAAGCGTCGGGACGCAAACCTGGTTCTACATATGCTAAGCTCAAATCCTTTGTAGGATTGTCTTCAGTTTTCTGGAGAAAAAATGCCTTGAGTGGTGGCGTGGCGGGTGAAGGGAGGGAGGGGGGGGGGGGCTGGCAGCGAGAGGGACGGGGCAGTAGAACCGTTTTCCTCGCCTCCGTCCGAAATGCACTTCTGCAGGTCCTCGTCGGTGCGGGCGACGCACGCCGCACAGTGGGCCGGTGGGAGGCGGCTTTGTTGACACCGTTATACATTCCCTGTGTCCCTGTCCTGGCACGGTGCGCGTTCCGCGGGACTCGTGACATCTCTGTCCACCTGCATTCCACCTTTTCACGCACACACACGCGAGCAAACACTCACAGACACTCCCTTTCTTTTCCTCTCACCACACAAACACGCCCATTCTGCCTCATTTATACTCACACGGACAAACTACTAACACACACGCTCACATACCATATCTCTCTTCTTCTCCCTCTCTCTCTCTGCCTGTGCCCCATCTCTCCCTCTCATCAACATGTTATTCCCCCCGGTCTTCCCCGCGTTTCATTCCCGTTTAAGGAGAAGTCGGCTCGGATCCGCTGCTGCAGCTCTTCCTCCGCCGGTTGCTCTCCGGAATGGGGGGAAGGTTTGGCTTGGAAAAGTGATTGTGCACGAAACACGTAACGCAGCCGAATTTTTCTTCCGACTTCATTTCTTCGGCGCGCAGTCCTCGTATCGACATGGCCGTATTGCTTCCGCCCCCGCAGCGCTCCGCCACCCTCCTCGCCTGCCTGTCTGTCCGTCCGTCCGTCGTCAGTCCGTCTGTCTGTCTGTCTGTCTGTCTTTCTCTGTCTGGCCCACGATGCTGAACTCCGGCGGCGTCGGCGGTGGTTTCTGCATCAGACGATCTCCAGCAGCGAGATCAGCACCGAGGGTGGGGCAAAGGCGGGTCGTGGCTGCGTGGTATTGTGGGGGGGGGAGGCATCCCGGGGACTGCTGCAACGGCGTGCGCGTCGTTCGGGGAATAAGATTTGCCGAAATAGTTGTTTTTTTTATGCAAATTGAACCCATTTTCTCATCACCATGTAAATTCACGTGGGCTGAGAAGGGCTGGCGGATATGAGGGCGCTGCGCTGCGCGGTGCAGGTGGGGCGGCCCCAGGCGCCGCGGCCCCGCGACCCCGAGGCGCCGACGACGTGAGCCACAAGTGGGTGTCACTCCTCGCAGAAACGTGCCGAGCGACGTGACCCGCCCACATCGCCGATGCTTTATGGTTATTCCAATTTGTTGTTTTTAGTGGTGGTGGCTGTGGTGGTGGTGGTGCTTGTGGAGGCGGTGTTGGTTTTCCATGCGACGGCAGAGTGTCATTGAAACTGTCGGCCGTCGTCGTGCTCCGCATCCTGTCAGCGGGGTGCGCAACTGAGAACCTTGCTCGGTGAGCCGCGCGGCGCAACGCCCACGCTCATGCCCACGCCCGTTCTTGACGTCATACTTCTAAACATACATGCAAAATAAGAAGAAGAAACGTCAGAGTGTCGCGGATTATTTAATATTTCTTTATTACTGGCAGAGAAGGTTAATACATAGCAGGTAATGTAATTTCAAATACGCTCAAATACACCCAAAAACCATGACAATGTTTCTCCCTCCTTTCTTTCATTTTCCCTCTTTCTCACTCACTCACTCACTCACTCACTCACTCACAGTGTGCTGTGTCTCGTCAGGCCCTGCGCACCGCTAAAAAGAAACCTCTTTAAGCGCTTTGTTTTTCACGCCCTACTTTTTGTCCACTGCAGCGCAGTCTCGTTCGCCCCTTCTAGTTTGGCTCGTAACTCGTTCCAGCTGCCAGTCCCGGCCGGAGCGTCTCTCTCGCACAGCGGTGCGAGGAAGGCGGAGCGTCCTGCCGCTGGCGTGATTGGCGCCGCGCTGCAGGCCGTGAGGTATATTAAGGCTCCCCTCTCATCAGGTGGGTCCCAGCCGAGCAGCCCTGCAACCCTCCAGGCCCTCCACCACAGGTCCACGGCGGCGGCCCGCCCGGCCCACCCGGCCCACCCGGCCCGCCCGCCCTCGGAGGCAGGCCCGGAATCCCAGAACGGGATCCCTAGGCTTATCGCATTATGATGGCAGCGCCGCAATCATCGGCGGGATTGTGGACGTGGGCATGAGGGCCCCCCTCCTCTCTTATCTCGGGCCGTCCTCTCTTGAACCGGAGGGCCGGAGGACTGGAGAACCGGAGGGCCGGAGGACCGGAGGACCGGAGAACCGGAGGGCCGGAGGGCCGGAGGACCGGAGAACCGGAGGGTCGGAGGACCGGAGGGAGCGGAGCGCGGTCTGCGGCGGGTGTCGCCGCGCTGCACCGCCACGGCAGCATTGTCTGTGGCGGCCGGCTCGGCTGGCAGAGCCTCTCCTCGGCCTCCTCGCCGGAGGACTCGGCCGGGACTCTGCGCGCAAGCCCAATCTCCCTCGAATCAACACAACCCATTCCCACCTTCTGGAGCCGTAACTCTCCGGCAATCCCCAGGGCGGCGGAACGGAACGCCGTGCGCGCTATTTCCACGAAATCCCCCCCCCCCCTCTCACGCCCACAAGCCTCACGCTCGCTGGTCTCGGTCCCAATCACCTAAACCAGGCCCCATTAACGCCTTGCTTTCCGAACCCAGTCACATACACACACACACACACACACACACACACACACACACACATACATACATACATACATACATACCCCCCCCCTTTCTCTCTCTCTCACACGCACACACACAGAGGCACGCACCTGTCCTCGCCCCGGTACGGGCCTGGCATGCCGCGGCCAAATTAATATTTAATGCTCCCCGCGCGGCGCATCTGATGGCAGCAGCGGCGCCAACTATCGCGTAGCACACTGTATTTTGACACGATAGCGACGCGGGGCGCGCGGCGTCGGACTACTTGGTACGTGCAGTTGCCCAGCGTGGTTGCCGACAACTTTGCCCCAAACTGGAAACTGTTCGCACATGACGCGGCCGGATCCCCGTACCCGCCGCGCCCCAGGACGCCGCACGGTGGCGATCGAGGCCGCCGTCCTTCTTCTGTCTCTCTCGCGCTCGTTGAGGGCGGCAGGGGTGGCGACGGCAGGGCAACGCGCAGCACCATGCGTGGGCGACAGGTGCTGACAGGTGGCGGTCGCAGCCCACCAGGTGGCCTTCCCGCCGTCCGCATCGCTACCGCCGTCCGCGAACCGCAAACCGCTAACCTCGCAGACAGCTCAAAGCGCCGCAGCCGTCCCCCTTCTTCCTTTTTTTCTGGCACCGGTAAAAGTTTAGAACAAAACGGTAATTTTCGTCGAAGGACATAACTTTGGAAGGGTGATAAAGTCGTGAGCGGCCCTAGCGGCATGATGGCGGTATCGCCCGACAGTGGAAGGAGCCCCCTTGAAAAGCAAAAACGATCCGCCGACGATGCGCGGGGCCTCTTGGAAAGCGAAAACGATCCGCCGACGATGCGCAGGGCCAGCCCGCCCGGCAGACGCGGCGGCGGCTGGCCTACCCTCGACTCCACAGGCGCTTGCAGACATTTTTATTTCTTCTAAATTGTTCCCCGCAAGATGTTTGATTAAGTGCCGTGTTGGTGGTGGCGTCGGGACTCGAAACTAGGACCGGTCTGCGCCTTAATAGAAGGGGGCCCCACTCTGAAGACAAACTTGAAGCAGTTCCGCTTCAAAAACTCCGTCAGCGCGAGACAGCCTCACGCGGGCTTTCCCCAGGCGCCGCGAGTCTCCCGGAGGGCCGCGGCAAAAAGGGGAGGGGGGGCTCCATACGCTTAGAAAGTGAGCGCAGACCATAACGCGATTACTACATGATGTAATGCGTGCGTGCGTAACGCCTGCGTCGCGGCCTTGATGACCACCGACACAGTAACCGTGCATTTTAACCGCCCATAAAGCCGAAGGCCCTGCGGTTCGAAGGCCGTCACGAGGTCGTCATGTCGCCGTGTCGTCGCAGGCGGCAAAGTCTGCAGACTATGGCCGCGTAAGCCGACTCGCCACACAGCAAACACACACTTGGCTCTGCAGCGAGTGTCGCACGAGGGATCAGAGGACCGGTGAGGCGAGGCGGCCGCGACTGAGCCCTATTTACAGCAACATAACATGCTTGTTGGGCCGAATTTTGATTAGTGGCGACCGCTAACGGGGCTTACACTGCAGGCTGACGACCACTCGGATTCGCTGTGCTGGCGCGCCCGCACGCGCGGGCTCCCCTCTAGCGAATGATTTTGTTTCCTATAACGACTCGCAATCAAACACAGGCAGCTTCCGTTTATTGGCCAGCGGACCAATTAGGACTAATGCAGCGCGAGGGAGAGAGAGAGAGAGAGAGAGAGAGAGAGAGAGAGAGAGAGAGAGAGAGAGAGAGAGAGAGAGTGTGTGTGTGTGTGTGTGTGCGCGCGCGCGCGCGCACGCGGGTGTAGAAAGGGGGTGGGGCTGCCGCTTGTTCACCCACGGACATTGAATCGCCACCAGTGAAACTTGCTGGCCTGTCCGTCAGCCTGTCCCTGCGTGCACTTGAACTTCTTGGCCGCCGTGCCGCCCCTTACTTACGCCCCGCGACGCCGCGCGCCACGTCCCGGGCGTGCCTGCTTTGGTTATTGGACCAAGTTTGGGGTAGATTGGGGGAGGGGGGGGGGGCGCTTGGCTCGCGGTGTTGTGCTTTGCAGCACAAACTGTGGCATTGGCACTATCGCTTGCTGCGGTCGGGTCAAGTGACACGGCCCGCTACACCAACAAAGATTAAATAGTTTTTTTGTCTTCGTCTCTGGTTGGTCGCCTGCAGGGAGTCTCCCGAGAAGCCGCCACATTTGAAAACAGCACTCGGCTGGGGTCAAGGTCGGAGCGTGGAACGGACGGGGCAGACTGTATGCGGCTGCTGCTGCTCGGCAGACAGATCGAGACGGGTCGAGACGGGTCGAGGGCCTCGTTGCGCAAGCAGCTGCGCGATCACGTGGACCCGCCGGCCGTCTATTCGGAGATTTGGAGGCAGTATATCGGGAACGCGTCTCCTCCGGCGCCGCAGGCTGTCCGAGACCGTCCACATCACGGCTGACGGCGGCGAGATGATATCCGCGGCCGGTTCCGGAACGGCGGTCTTGTCTCGCACCCCCACGCCGCGGCCCCTGAGTGCAAGAGAGACCGCCGTTCAGTTCGGCCGGCCGACCCGTCCGATCGCCTTCGCTTTCATTGGCAGCAGACTGAATTGGGTTGTGGGCACGCACAGCCGCGGCGTCTTACTGGCCCGAATGGGCTGGCATGAGCCGGGCCCTGGGCCGGGCCCTGTCCAGGCCGGGCTCGGTGTAGGGTCGGGTGTAGGGTCCAGGCCGGGCCCACGCGCCGACGCGCCCACGAGGCCACGTGGAGGTCGCCGCCCCGGGCGGGCCACATGTTCTGCCTGCACATGACGACCCGGGGGCCACGCGCCCCTCCCAGCGGAGGCTGGTCCTGGGCCGGCCTGTGCAGCGCAGCGCCGCGGCAGTGCGGGGTCAGGGCGCCGAGGGCAGCCGAGGGCCCGGGAGACTCGGCTCCGTGCCAAACCAAACCCCCACTGGGCTGCAGTCCCTCTCCGCCCGAATGAATGAACGAACGAACGAACGAACGAACGAACGAACGAACGAACGAACGAACGAACGAACGAACGAGCGAGCGAACGAACGAACGAACGAACGAATGGATGAATACGCGGATGAATGGCGGAATGAATTGGGGGCGGTCGAGCGAATAAAATGGCGTGTGAATGAATGCATTCCATGGCGAAATAGATGACCGAACGATAGGATTACGAGTGAATGGCGGTTGAGGAATGAAAGAACGAATGGATAAATGATTCTTGTGATGAAAACAGAACACTGTGTATTTTCTCGGATTCTTTTCTATCTGTGCCAAGACGCAATATTGCCTCGCGCGTGATTGTGTGAGCCACATTGTCTGTGTGCGTGCGTGCGTGCCCCGCTTTGAGCGGTTCCCTCGGCCGGGCGGCATGGCTGGGCACGGCGGCACCCTCCTCACGCACTGAGGAGCTAGACGATCGGAATGCGTCAGTCTGCTCAGCATGGCTCAGCTGTGTGGCAGTGGAAAGCAAGTGGCGGGCAAGTGGACCAACGCGTTTCGCTGCCTGGTGTGCGGTCTCCTTACATCGGTAGCCGGGCGGACGGACGGAGGTACAGGCAGACAGGCCGGTCGCCACGGCGAACTATAGAACTTGTTCTCCACAGTGGACACCTTGAGACACCTTGTAGCGCTGCTTAACATTCCAGACACATTAGCGTTACGCGGTTGGCTTCTCTCCCGGGACGGCCGACGCGGCGACGCGCACCGGGCTCACGGCCAAGGCAGAAAAAACGGACCGTAAAGGAGAAAAAGCCAGTGCAGCCGTCTAATTTGTTTACCCATCAGGTTCTTTCTTTCGGCTAGCGCGGTCCCCCCTCGCTCCCCCGCCCCCCAGACACCCTCCCCTGATGATGATGGATAAGATGCACGCCGCGCTTCGCATCCCAGCGCCCCGCGTTCTTTGTTTTTGTCCCTCTTCGAGGTGGTGTGATGTAATTTTTATTTTTGTCCTGGCTTGTTTTTTTTTTGTTCACTTTATGCGCCGCACTTAGAGCCCCGCCGGTTTTAAAACCGCTTCTCCCCGTGGACCTGCTGGCTGAGGCCGCTCGGCGTCCGCGACCTCGGGTAACCCCTCCACGCGTTACCGCCCCCTCCCCCCGCGGAGGCCCCGGCCAGCCAGAGGCCGTGTCCAGGAGGCCCTGAGGGCCCTGGTCCTGAGGGCCCCGGCCAGCTGGCCTCGGTCTCCAAGTGTCGCACCGCGTGCGGCCCAGTACGGCCCCGACGGCCCAGAGCTGTAAATGCTCCCCCTCCCCCTCATGCGCGAGTCGGAGGTGTCGACGCCCTTTTCGCTCCGGTATTTTTATAAATGTGGGTGTGCGTGTTGTTTTTGCTGTCTTTAGAAGGACTGTTCAATGTGTGTGTGTGTGTGTGTGTGTGCGTGATGAGTGGCCCGTTCTTGTCATTCTTTCTTATACCCCGGGACCATGAAAAGAAAACGCACGACGCACCTCCTCTTGTTGGCCGCGCCATGCGAAAGCCGAAACAACGCGCACCACGCGGAATGAAGCCGCAGTCGGAGCAGATTATTTGACCTACCTCAAGTAGACCGACAAAAACTAGACATACCTATTTTTGCCCGACCTAAATAAAAATATTGAATAAAAAATTAAATTAAAAAAATTGAATGAATAAAATTAAATACAAAAATTGAATGAAAATATTCGATCCTGGAGTTTAAGGGTTCTATACCCGCTGTTTTTTTTTGTTTTTTTTTTTCTCTAAAGCTACTGTAGTCACTCAATAGGTACAAAATAAACAATTTTTTCCGGGGGAGGTTGTTTGGGGTCGCCTAGGTCAAGTTTAGGTCGGTGAGAAATGCAAATATTTTTATTCAATTTTTTTATTCAATATTTTTATTTGGTCAAAAATAGGTAGGTCTATAGTTTTTGTCGGTCTACTTTAGGTAGGTCAAATGATATAGACCCGCCGCAGTGAACTTGGGAATTTTAAAAAAACGTGAGGGGGAAATCTGTTATACGCGTGCCTCGAGCACCGCATCATGCGCGCGTGTGTGAGTGTGTGTGTGTGTGTGTACGAGTGTTTCGGGGGGCGTAAGACTCATTTTGTAACAAATGGTGGGTACGGTACGCGACGCGACTCCTTGAGAGAGATGGATGAGGTTTGGGAACAAACTCCTGGGAGACTCGCCATGGAGGAGAGGAGGGTGGAGCGCCGTGCCTTGGAACGGGAGGAGGGGGAGGGGGTGATCTCGTCATGTCAGTATCAACACCAAGTATTAGGGTCGCTGGGCGAAAGTAAGTTCCGCAAGTAATCGATGTCCTTGCCGAGGTTGCCGATGACTTTCCTCCTAAGCCGATTTTCACGTCTCTATTATTTATTTATTTTCGCCGCACGCGTATACACTGCGAGAACATAACATTTCATTTGCATTGTAATGTGTTTTCATTTTTCCTCTTTTTGCCGCCGGATATGACGAGGCCTTGGCCGCGCCCGCCGCGCCTTGGCGACGCCGAGATGAATAACGATTTTCCCCATCGGGCATCAATCACCCATCAGTCAGTCAGTCAGTCACTCTGTTGCAAATGCACATGAAGGCGCGCAGGGCGGCGGCACGCCGGGCCCGGCGCACAGTGGGCGGGGACGGCCGCGGCCTTCTCGACGGCCTCCAGCGCCTCCAAGGACTCCGATAGGGCAGCGCGGCAACCCTTTAGAGACGCCTCAATAAATCTCTTTCTCTTCTTCTGCATGCTGGCGCCGCCTCTGGGCTGTTTGGGAGGACGTATAGGCACGGCTCCGGGAGATGATGAGAATTAATTGTGGACATCTGTCTGGCCTATAATGCGGGTCCCTGCCGGCCGCTACACGGCCTAACGGGCCTGCCGAGGCTTTCGGGGAGGGGAGGGGAAGCACAAGAGGGATGCGACAAAAAGGTGAGAGCGTGGAAAGGCGCGTCAGGGCTGCCTGCGCGGTGCTCACACACACGGCCTCCCCTGACGCTGCCCTCAACCAGGGCCTCTGCTCCGGATCCGCCCCCAGCGCATTTCTTTACATGGCGCCGCCCCACTCGGCGGCCCCGACAGAGGACGCACAGAGTACCAGAGTGCACGCACAAATAATGTATCCGGGCTGCCGACGCGAGTTTACGAGTTGTCGGTCCGGCTCAAGCCGTCACGCGCGCAACATGGGCTCCAGCGCGGCCCGCCCCCCTCTCGCTCGCCCGCACTCTGGCCCTGCGGAAAGGACAGAGGCATGCCCACTGCAGACAAGGCTGACGGGATCGGCGCTGGGCTGCATCTGTTGACACGGCACCCACGACACACACACACTCAGGGCGTGCCGCCCTGCGACTTGGGGTTCTTTCTTTCTTGGTTCGGCGACAGGCCAGCGGACGAGGGGTGACCCCCTGGAAGATTCTGTGTACAACGAATGAGGGAATGTGTTGGAATGTGCAAGCTTACTGCTGCATTTGTCCCACATGTTGCCTGCTTACAGGCATTTTTGCCATCTGAATGTGGAACGTGTTCAAATTTTGTACGATGAATGTGGGAAGTTGTTCCCCCCTAGGAACCAGGCTTTGAGCTCGTCGTGCTTGTTGCAGGCTCCATCAGCAACATCGACGACGCCGAGGTGCAGTGCAACCAGAGCGCCGCGCGCAAGGTCATCTCGGGCGTGGTGGGCGCCGCCTCCAGCGTCACCTCCATCCAGGTGGCCAACCTGCTGCGGCTCTTCCGCATCCCCCAGGTAAGGGTGCCTGCTACATCACGGTCGAGCACGACGATACCTCAGGGCTGAGGCGGCCCGACGCACAGTGGGTCAGAAGACCGTTTAGGCAGCCACAATTCTAAACGCGTTTGGAGCTCCACAGTCGCGAAATGGGACTCGAATCGAACGTGTATGACCCCACCAATCGATTCCTCGCTCGGAGAGCAATCCATTGGTGGAGTCACACGTTCGATTCGAGTCCCATTTAGTGACTCTGGGGCTCAAAACCTGTCCGGGATTCTGGCCGCCTCAACGGTCCTCCGACCCACTGTGCGTCGGTCAGTCCGCGCCACGGCTCGCAGTGTGCTGGTCTTCATTGCCGCTTCGGGACGCCCCGACACGCGTGTGGCAACTAGGTCAGTGGGTTGCCCGCGTAAACCTTGAGGAGTACGGACGTGGCGCTGTCGGCGCTTTCGGCCCGAAGTTACACCACCGCGGGGCCGAGCCGCGTGATGATACGCCTCTCGAGTCGCGCAATTAAGCCGACATGCAGGCAAACTAACGCACGCACGTAGCACGCACGCACGCACGCGCACACACACACACACACACACACACACACACACACACAGACGTGCCCCGCGTGCATGTGCGGCGCGCATTCGTCTAAAGTTGGCATCGAGAAAAAGTGACACGGGAAAGGCGAACGAACGACGACTCTCCTTCCCACGCACGCAGCTCGAGTCCTGCCTGAGATTGAACGGCCTCGCTATTGGGTTGTGTGTGTGTGAGAGAGAGAGAGAGAGAGAGAGAGAGAGAGAGAGAGAGAGAGAGAGAGAGAGAGAGAGAGAGAGAGAGAGGAGTCGTGTGTGCTCCCACGCCGTTTCAGCTTGCAGCCATTTCATTACGCGCATTCCCACCTCGATCGAATAACCCCTTCCCGCTCGCTCTGACTGGGGCCTGCCGCGCGACCCACCACCGCTCCCCTTCCGCCTCGGCCGGCTAGGCTTACCGTCCGGCTGCGCCATAATTAAAAGTTGGGCTTGGTTTTGGCTGATGAGGCGATAATGGTGACGAACCCGCTCTTCCGCTCGTCATCTCTCGGGCGGACAATGCGGCGTGATTGCGCGAGGTGGGCGCAGCAACCCTCGATAGCATCGACCATGATGCCGTCCGGCCTGCTGCACTGAGGCGGCCCAAATCCCGGACCCGGTTTGAGCTCCAGAGTCGCTAAATAGGTCTCGAATCGAACGTGTGACCCCATCAATGGACTGCTCTCGAAACGAGGGGTGTCACACGTTCGATTCGAGTCCGAGTCCCATTTAGTGAGTCGGGAGCTCCGGGATTTCGGCCGCGTCAACGGTTTCCTGACCCACTGTGCTGCTGCTGCTGCTGCTGCGCGCAATTAAATTCTGACACAGGCGCTGAGAGGTGTTGGTTTTCTGGCGGCCGGATTGCAGCTAGAGACCGGCCGGCGGGGCCGCATCCGCGCTGCGCCCTCCTTCCGCATCGGCACCCCGACGGCCGCTTTTTGGCTCGATAAGAATGATGATTCGTATGATTCATGCCCGGGGACGCGGCGGGCGATTGGGGCGGACCCCCGCGGACGCGCTCAAGGGGCAGCGCCCTAAATCTCTGCCAGCCCCGACAAGCTGCCGGCGGGCCGAACGCCGCGCCGACCGGCCGGCAAGATGGCGGCACTAATTAAATATTCGGAGCCGCGCGCTGCTCTTGAATACTGTAACGCTTTAATTAAAATGAGTGTGTCTCGGAGGCGCGGCAATGAAGGATGCGCCTCTAATTGGGAGCACTTAGCGCGAGGACGTCTCGGGCCGAGTGTCGCCGAAGAAAGAGTTGACTCGGTGGCAGTGATTCGAACAGTGCCCCGCCCCCGCCCCGCCCCCGCGCCGCCCCCCCGCCGCGGACAAGCAATTCATCAGGAGAAAAGTTATTCGGCTGAAAGGCTTGGAACGGGAGGGACAAATCCATATCGGTTTATCGCGGGAATAAAGCAAGATCAGCATTGTTCACACAGACGGAGTGGGGGAGATCTGCTGGAACTTCTGAAAATCGACTATGCAAAATCGCGCAGCCGAGCGGACGCTGTACAGAAAGGGCGCACCTCTTGCCTCCTTCAATCCGACTGACGAGACAACGCACGACGCCACTGTGATCCGATGAGTGTCGCCACGCCGCCTGCCTGCCAGCTGCCTGGCGGGCTCGCCGGCTCTCACACCCTGACAAATCTGGCCAATTAAGTGACACGTCTCGTGTTGTGTGGCATTGCGCAGGTGTCCTTCTTCTCCACGTCGCCCGAGCTGTCCAACAAGCAGCGCTTCGAGTTCTTCTCGCGCACCATCCCCAGCGACCACTACCAGGTAGCCGCCATGGTGGAGATCGTCAAGCGGATGAACTGGACGTACGTGTCCATCGTCTACGAGGAGAGCAACTACGGCATCAAGGTGAGAGAGAGAGAGAGAGAGAGAGAGAGAGAGAGAGAGAGAGAGAGAGAGAGAGAGAGAGAGAGAGAGAGAGAGAGAGAGAGAGAGAGAGAGAGAGAGAGAGAGAGAGAGAGAGAGAGAGAGAGAGAGAGACCGCACCGCGGATCCAAGCCGCGGCGACAAAATGAGCAAAGTTGTGTGTGTCTGATGGCGGTGACGTCGCGCCGCTCTACCTGGGGGCACGCGTTTGCTGAAGGGCTCACGGCCGTGGCAGGCGGACTAACCCTAAGCCGCCGGGACTCGCCGTTAGGTCGCGCGCTGCGGCCGAGGCGGTCCTCGCTGCAAGACGCACACGTGTGCTCGCTGCGTCCTTATTGATGGCGTCATCCGTCCCCGCCAAAGCCGCGTCTCCGCCAGGCCGGTGTGACGTTATATCTGTGGGCGGCCCCGACTAGGGCTGGGCGGTGAACTGGTTAATTTTTCGGTTAATTTCACTTAACGGTTTATCGGTTAGAGATTTTCACATCCGGTTAATATATCAATTTACCGCTTCCCAAATAACCGTACTGTAAAACTGCCCTTCCTATGGAAAGACAAAGTAATGATTTTGATGCGGTGGAAAGTCCACGAGGCCGACTTCTCTTATCTGCCCACGGTAGCCACGGCCTGCTTTGATCCGACCCGCCTCCTCCTCCTGCGCGGCCTGTTGTCTGCTCGCCCGCGTGTGTCCGTGTGTCTGACAGACAGACAGTGGTGCGTCTCGATCGAGTCGGCCCGCTGTCACAAGACTCGCCCCATGTCTCCCGCGGGCTAAAAGTGTCCCTTCGACAGGCGAACAGGCGAGACCAAGGCGAGACCTCGACGATGGCATCTATGGCGTCCCAGTCACCCCGTCCCGCCGGGCTCTTGGGCAGGACAACGACGACGCTCTTCACTGCGTCTGTTTGTTTATATTCGTCCCCTCGCTGCTTCGACCCGTGTTCCGGGTTTTTCTAGCGATATCCGTCGACTTCCCCGCCGGATTCTGACCACGCTTACTTCTTCTCAACTCCCCCCTCCTTTGTTTTACCCGCGGGTCTGCCTCGCTTCGCCTTCCACTGGCCGACTGGCCCAGCAGTCTCCGCCCAGTCTTGGCCTCGAGGAGTCAGTCGAGTTCCACAGTTTCTCCGAAAGCAAGTGGAGTAGCTTATTATGTGGTGGAGAGTTCCACCAGTTTCCCCCCCCCCTGTTGCTGCCCCCCCCCCCCCCGCTCGCGAGCTTCTTGCGTCGCGGACCGAAGTTTAATTTCGCTGCCTCGCAGCGATGCGGTCATGTGCTGCGCTGCGTCATTCACTCCGTTGATCCGATATCGTCCATCCATTATTTATTCTTTGTCTTGGACTCGGCGGCCACTCCGTTATCGTGGGCGTCCTCGCCTTCCGGCGGCCGGTCGTCGCCGCGGCCGCCATCGCACCGAAGGGAAATCGCGGGCAAAGTTTTGGCCGGCGATAAGGAGGATGAGGACGGCGGTGATGATGATGGAGGCGGAGTAGGCCGCTGGGAGGCCGCTGCAGGCCGCTGTCCCGTTCTAGCGGCCCCCAGACGGCCCTGCGCCGCACCGCCCCGCCAGCCCCGCCAGCCCCGCCAGCCCCGCCAGCCCCGCCATCCCTAAGTACGCTCCAGTGTCCACCTCCAGCGGAAACAGCAGCTTTTAGGCGAACGCCATTGTCTTTTTTACTCTCAGTCTGCGCAGCGGGGCGATGGCGGGACGGTGCCGGGTGACATGACTGCGTCCCAGAGGCCGGAACCAGATACTGTGCAGCGGACGGACAGACGACACACACACACACACACACACACACACACACACACACACACACACACACACACACAGACGCACACAGACGCGGCGTTCCCCATTCCGGCGCTGCAGCTCGGGCTCCCCGCTGGTGATGGGCCGTAATTAATACCGGGTGTAAGGTGGGCCGGCGGTGGCGCCGCCTGGTGGCCCGCCTGGCGGCCCGCCTGGTGACCCGCCAGTGAACTGCCACTTCCGACTACTACACTGCGGTTGGCCTAATTAGCCCGCCAACTTACATCGATCCATCTGGCGTTCGGCGACGCCCTTTCCGCCCTCGCGCTCGCTGTCTCTCCCGCACCCGGGCCGCGGCCGGCCGCTGCGCTTCGACAGCCACTCTGTGCGGTGCGCAGTGGGTCAGAAGACCGTTGGGGTGGTCAAAATTCTAGACGCGCTTTCAGCTCCAGAGTCGCTAAATGGGACTCGAATCGGACCTGTGACCTCACCGATGGATTCCTCGTTTGGAGAGCAATCCATTGGTGGGGTCACACGTGCGGTTCGAGTCCCATTTAGCGACTCTGTAGCTCAAAACGCGTCCGTGTGTGCATCCTTTGTCGCCGCGGCTGACGCACTGCTGCGCAGCCCTCGCCCAACAGACGCGCCCGACGCCAAATAAAGAAAGGCGGGAAAAGTGAATAAAACATTAGGGGAAGCATCCAGCCGGGTCATCGCTGTTTATAGGGCCCCGCTGCTGCGGCGCCCCGTGCGGCACCGCCCTCTTGTTTTTGTTTCGTCGACCCGCTTCACTGCCAACAGGCCGCGGACGAGCTGAGCCGTTGTTGCTGCACGCGGGCTGGGCCATGGACTGCTCTGGGCGCCGTCCAGAGCTAGAGGGGGAGGGGTGGGGCAGGCCTCCGGGCACTTTTTGGCGACGCGTCTGGGATCCCAGCTTTAGTAGCGTGCCCATTCATTTCCGCTCGGGGTGGGGCAGGGCGGGGCAGGGTGGGGCGGTGCGGGGCGCGCAGGAGCCGATTACTGAGCCTCATCAAGTTAGCCGTGAGAGCAGCCGAGCAGCTGCGGGCGGCGATGAGAAACGTGCGGCCAGGCCTCCGACTAGTCGACTGGCGGTCGGGTTGGCGGTCCGCGCGCTGCTGATGCTGACCCTGGTTCGATCCCCACCGGCCCCCCGTTTTTTTTTTTTTTTTGTTGTGTGTGCCCTATCTGCAGCACCTGTCATCATACGACGGCGCTGCTTGTTTTGGCGCGTTCTGGCGATCCGCTCAGCAGTGACCCACGGCGCTAAAGCAAACACCCGCTCAAAAAACAAAAACCTCGCCGACGTGGGATGGCCCTCGCCGCCATTCAACCCCAGTCAGGCCCTGCTGCCCCGCGGGCTGCCTCCGAACCGCGCTCTCTGTCTCCCTCGCAGCGGCGGGCCGTACCGTTGGCTGCGAGGAAGGCAGCCTCACCGTCCGACCGCCTCGCCAATTACTCGCGTTTGTTTGCCGCGTTACCCATCGAGGGAAAATAGTCGCAAGTCCGCCAATTACTCGGAATTGTTACCATAACAGTAAAACGTGGCCTCGGCCGCCGGTCCGGGGAATACGGCGGACCGACGGTGCCTGTGCCTACTGCAGGCCGCCGCCCCACGGACGCCACGGGACGGGGCTCGCCGGCAGGCAGCCCCTCGAGATGGTGATATGTGGGGCGGTGGCGGTGCTGCTGCTGCTGCTGCTGCTGCTGCTGCTGCTTGTGGTGGTGGTAGTGTTGCTGGTGGTGTTGCTGGTGGCGGCGCTGATGTGCCTCCTCCACAAGGAAAGGGAGATAAGTCGGTGAAAAACAGCGGCACGCTGAATGATTCATCGTTCTGCCGCCCTGCCTTGCCGTGGCCCGGCGGCCTGACGAATCGCGTCGAAGCACTGCCAGGCACTGCACTGCAAGACTCCGACACACGCACACGCACGCACACACACACGGCCCTTTGGAGGGGAGCAACAACTTTTAACGCGGCGCCCGCAAGCACGGCGCGCAGGGCGCGCAGGTAAAGCAAGAGGTGTAATATAAATTATGAGTTGGGAAGTGCTTTCATGAGTCGGCCCGGATAATGGGCGGGCCAGGCCCTAGGTCCTACAAGGTTAGGCCCTACAGGGCTGGAGGGCTAGATCCTAAGGGCAACCGAGCTAGGCCGCGTCGACACATGTTGGACCCCGATTGTCCCCCCCCCCCCCCTCAAAGCCGAGGGGCCGTCTCGACGGCAGACCGCAGTAATTATTTGCGTGACGGTCGAAGACCGGATACAGCTGCCAACTACTAAAACCAAGCAGCCGACGGGCCGTCCGACCCCCCCCCCCCCTTCCCGGGGACCCCGGCACGGCCTCGGCTGCTTGTCTGGGTGGACGGGACCGGACGCGGCGGCGCGGAACCCTACGGGTTGAGTGTCCCGACCGGCCTCTGCCTCCAGGCGGAGCGATCGCTGAGGCAGTCCTGCACGGCCTCCCCGCTAAGTGTCCCGCCCGGCCTCGACGCCCTCATCCGTTACGCCACTCGGAAACTCCTTTGGGTAATGGGCCGCGGCCGGGCGGAGGACTCGCCAAGTCGCAGTCGGCATAGCGGCACCAACGGCACTGTTGTCGATGGCGGCGATGCCGCCATGGCGGCGCCACCGGCAGAGCTTGCTCGGCATTCAAGGGGACGAACCTCGCGGAGGAAAGTTTTTATGAAATATTCTGTATTCTTTGTGCGGCGCGACGCTGCGAGCATGGCGCTTCCTCTGACGGGGGGTGCTTCAGACTAAAGATTGGAGGCCCGGTCTCTGTAATTTGGTTGGAGAAACATCAAAAAAGATGTGCCGAGGATAAGAAAAACATCAAGGTAGAGCAGGCAAACAACTTTATTTTTAAAAAAATAATTAAAAAATGCTGCCGGTGCGGACTGGTTGAGAGCAGGGTCGCTCGGTCTCTGCGACTGTTGAGCCTGCAGTCCGACACGCTATCTAAATGCCGCTCTGCCATCGATGATGGGCCACTCGAAGCGCGCGACACACTCGCGGCGGGATGAATATGCAGAGGGAAGTCATCAATTTATGAGATGCTAATGGAACCTGCGAGGCACGTACCAGCCACGAAGGAACACACACACACCCACTTTAGGACACATGGGCCCGCGCGCGCGCACACACACACACACACACACAGTCACTCCCGCACATTTACACACACGCGCCCGCACACCCACACTCACAGACTGACTGACTGATGAAGGGTGTAATTCACTGAGTGGGCGATGCTCGTTTCCCGCCCCCTCCCCTCGCGCCCACAAAGAAGCTCGCACGTGTGTCCTCCCCTGGAATTGAAAAGGGCCTCCACTGTACCGACGACCACTCCGAATGCGGCAGCAGCGGTGCGGCGGAGCAGGTACTCCCGCCGAGCAGGACGAGACGAGTAGGGTCCACCCAAGGAACCCCAGGAGCGCCCCTGATCTTGACCCAACGACTGTCCGAATGCTGAAACAAGCCACAAACACGTCGTTATATGCCGCGCCACAGCCGGGCGCCGCGCCCCACACCGCCCTGCACCGCCGGCATTTGGCAAGCAGCACACGTGGCGTGCATTGCGGCGGTGCGCCATGCGATGCGGTGCGGACATAGGGCAGCCCCAAGGTGGAGGGGGTGAGGATCGCGGGTCGAGCCAAACGCCACCGGAATGGGCGATGCTGGCGCCGCCTGCCCGCCCCGCCCCACCCCGCCCTCCGTGTTTCGAATCAGGGAGGACCTTAATTCCTTTGAAACTGGCCGTAGAGCCCGGCAGAGCCTCGCCGGACCGTGACGTCGGCATGTCGGCGCCGCGTTCCGGCGGTGCCGACCCGCTCAATGAAGGGCCTGGGCGTGCCGGGGCCGGGGCCGCGGCCGCAGTATGCATTTGATCCTGGATATTGCGCGCGGCCCGTGCACAGTGGGCCAGAAGACCGCGCAGCCGGCCAAAATTCTGGACGCGTTTTGAGCTCCAGAGTCGCTAAATGGGACTCGAATCAAACGTGTGACCCTACCAATAGATTACTCGTTTGGAGAGCAATCCATTGGTGGGGTCACACGTACGGTTTGAGTCCCAGTTAGCGACTCTGGAGCTCAAAACGAGTCTAGAATTTTGGCTGCCTCAACGGTCTTCTGACCCACTGTGCCCTGGTCGTGGCGCGTGTTCCAGTGGTTCCCCCTGACGATGTTCCGTTCCAGGCGTACGAGGAGCTGGAGCGCGTCCTGGCACTGCGCAACGTCTGCATCGCCGTCAAGGAGAAGCTGGAGAAGGACTCGGGCGTGGCGGACGAGGAGTCTTACGACAAGATCGTCGACAACCTGTTGAGCAAGCCGCGAGCCAGAGGTAAGTGTCGTCCTCGGAACTTTCAGAACCGCGTGAATAATCGGCCGAGTCATTCAGGGGAGCGTACGTCTCGGAGGGCACCATGAGTGCGACAGAGACAGAGCGACTCTTCTGAACCGCGCGGCCGGGCTGCTGCCAGCCGAGCGTCCCCGTGCGTGGCGTGGACAGGGGCCGTAAACCAGGGCCCTATTTCCTGGCGCCACGCCGCCTGTCTCTCTCGCACCCCGGGCAGGGAGTGCAGCAGTGCGAGGGAGAGAGAGGCCCGCTGCCCGGGCTCTGATGTGATGCAGGCGTGCTGTTACATGGACGGGCCGTGTACCCGGTGTTCGCGCTGGCCGGTGCACGCCCAAAGTTCTGCAAGGCGAGACTCAGAGCGAGAGGGGGAGCGGAGGCGGACAGGGCGCTGGACGCGCAGGCAGCCAAGCAGGCAGGGGCCGGACTCCGAAGGAAATCTGACGAGCGCTGTCCCCTATTCTCTTTCAGCCGTAGGGACGTAATGGTGCCGTTCCGTCCAGGGGGTTGAAGAGAGGGCTGATGTGCTGTGTAGCCTCGCAGCAGGCTGTCGCTCTGTCTCTCTCGCGCCCCTCCGGACCGTCCCCTGAGTGCGAGAGAGACGCAGCTGTTCGGAATGAGGCTGCAGCTCTATTACGGCCGGCTACGTGGTGGCGCACCGCAGCGCGATGTGGATTGCGATGAGGCCCTGCAGGGCGCGCTATGCGTGCTCGGCAAACTCACTCCGCAAACTCCAGGCCACTGTTTTCGCCCTCTTTCCGCTCGTGCCGCGGATAGTCGAAGCGCTGCGCGTAATCAGGGCGCGGCGCGGCACGGCAGGAGGGACTTTTCCCTGTGCGCCCCTCGTTAGGTTTTTCAAATATTAAATGCGGGGTCAAAAAAGAAAGGAAGAAAAGCGCCTGTACGTTCGTTAGTCGAGGAGAAGAAGGCCGTCAATGGCAATGAGTTTTTCGGGCGTCCGGACTGCGGCGTCCGGCATGGAGGCCGCGCTGCTCATGCATAACGCATTCCAGGAACGTAATCTTTCTTTTTTTTTCTTTTTCCTCGAAATCGAGTTGGTTGGTTAGCGTGCCTGTCCGGAAAGTTGACGACGATTCTGTTTAGCGCGGGTCTTCTTTTTCTTTCCTTCTCTGCTCGTCGCTGCTTCGTGCTGCAATGGTGGCCTCGAACTGGAGTCGCCGATGGCCGCCGCGCCGGGGTCACGCGTGTCAGAGCTCGCCCCGGGGCTGGCCGGGGCTGGCCGGGGCTGGGCGGGGCTGGCCGGGGCTGGCCGGGGCTGGGCGGGGCTGGCCGGGGCTGGGCGGGGCTGGGCGGGGCTGGCCGGGGCTGGCCGGGGCTGGCCGGGGCTGGCCGGGGCTGGCCGGGGCTGGCCGGGGCTGGCCGGGGCTGGCCGGGGCTGGCCGGGGCTGGGCGCGCAGTTGTTGCTCGGGAGCCACGCCAGAGAAGGGCAGCAGGCGCGGGGGCGGCGCGGGGGCGGGAGTGCGTCTGGGGAGACTTGATAAGCGCAACCCAGCGGCCCACCTTCCACCCCGACGTCGCGACCCGACCGCCCCGACGACCCTGACGCCAGCGCTAACCGTAGCGGCCGTGTGGGTGTGTAGGCGCGCGCGCGCCCGTTGCGGCCCGCCCGGTCAGTTGCCCCCTTACCCTTACCGCGGACGAAAAATCAATTTCCCCTCTCGCTTGCCATCCTCTCCTCCAAGCGAAGGTCAGGCTCGGCGGCGCGGGGCTGATGTTGTTGTGCTTGCTGGCAGAAGAGTCTCCTCCGGCATAGTGGAGAAGACAAAAAAGGGGGGACAGAAGACGAGGCACGTCTGTAATGTCCGCGGTTTTTGCCGCCCTGTGACGGCGTCCCTGCCAGCGCGCCAGTCAGGCGGCTGTCCGGGCACTAATCCCAACCTGTTGCCTCGCTGCAGCCCCCCCCCCCTCAAATATTAGCATTTCGCGGAATGCTGCACATCATGCTCCAATCCTTGGCCTGTCCCTTACTCGCAAATAAAAAGTGGGGGAAGGTTGAGCAAAAAAAAGTTTTCAAGGACCGAAGCAGCAGAGGGGCGTTAAGAGCCCGCGCGCCGGTGCAGAAGCAGGGCGGGGAGCTGGGAGGGTGAGGAAGATGGAGGCAGGAGGGAGGGACGGACGGAGAGAGGGAGAGTTTTGCGGGCAGCAAGAAAATGCGGGACGGAAAGTTAAGAGGGGGTCGTCAATTACCGACTCCTCGCTGCTGCTTGCTTCTGCTTGCGGCCGTTTCATTGTTTGCCGTAAATTTGGCGATTTAACGACCGGCAACACCTTGGCGGCGTGGCGTGGCGTAGCGCGGCGTGGCGCGGCGTGGCGCGGCGTGGCGCGGCGCGGCGTCACATACGGAGGCGGTAAAGCGGCAATTCCGCCGTTAATGCCGCGAATAAAGGAATAAAAGCAGCGAAAGCGCAACGCGACCCGCATTTATCAATATGGCGCGCCGTTTCCATTGACCCAAGGCCCAAGGATCCGCGCTTGACTCGGGAACCAGAGCAAAAAATCCTTTTTGATTTACATTTTTTTTTTTTTTTTTTTTATTTTTTTGTCGGTGCAACGGTTGATTCCTGCCTTGATGAGCCTTTCATAATCTGGAATAGAATTGCCGCTGCGGCGGACTGCGGCCCGCCATGGCGCGGGGAAGTCCCCGATGAAAGAGCACCGCACCGGCGACGAGGGAGCCTTTTCCGCGAACAAAAGCGACCGGAAGAAAAAATGCATCTTTTGCGAGGATGACTTATCTCCCCTCCGTATAATTTGAGGGGAGTACTCTGTGATGGGGGGAGGGGTAAGGGGGGGAGGCTGCGTGGGGGCGGCGCCGCCTCCAGAGAGCCCTCGGTCCAGTCGAGTGTGCAGAAACGTTTGCGTCGCCGCCGTGACTAGCGAAGTCCAACAAAGTGTACAGCCAAGTCTAACGGGAGAGACTGGTAGCCGCGGCGACGCGCGGCTCTCGGACTCAAGGTCGACGACGACCAAGACGACGACCAAGACGACGACCAAGACGATCTCTCTGAAAGAGGAGTCACTTTTCACGGACGTTTCATCAGCGAGTTCTCGTCATGAAATTAGAAAAATGAGTGCTTCTGTCTGCTAGTGCAACTAAACGTGAGGGCGACGGCGCGCTGGAGGCGGTCCGCCCGCCGACGCACTCGCGCGTGGCGGGTCGGGCCGGCCGACGGCGACGCGCCGCGGAAGTGTTGGCGTGCGAGAAGAAGGAGACAGACGCTGTGCCGGAAGCATGGAGCCGTAAAGCCGGCATTGCCATGGCATTGCGTTGCTACCCGCCACACCGAGCCGTGCTGCCGCGCTGCCGCCCGGCTCTCAGAATGTTGTACTCTTTCACGCAGATTATCCAGGCTTTATGGGCCGGTAAAGTGCCTGCTGCCTGCAGTGTCGCCGCTGCCTGCTGCTGCCGAGGCGCGCGTCCGCGCAGTCTCACGCGCTTTATCGCGGTCCGAACAGGGCCCTCGACGCTCCGCCTCCCTCGCACTCACGGGGCGCGCCGCACGGCCGCGAGAGAGACTGAGCGCCAAGAAGACCTGCATGCGCTCGGCCGGCCGGCCGGCCCCGGGGGCGGCGGGAGGGAGGGCCCGCAGGGAAGCAGGCGAGCCACCGCGGTGTGTGCCGAGCGGGCCGAGCCAGCCGGGCTGCCTGCCCGCCCGCCTGCCCGCCTGCCTGCCTGCCTGCCTGCCTGTTTGCGGGCGCTGTGTGCGGTGTAAAGCTATTACTGCGTCACTCCGTCCGCGGGCACGGCGATATCGGCCATCCATTTTCGCTTCCAATTTGGACTGCTTAAACAAGAACTGTGTCCGCGGGTGGGCCGGGTGGCCGTCCGGGTCCCGCCGCGCCGCGTCCGGCCCACCGCGCCACGGAACCAACGGAATACTAGCCATACACCAGGGGGCCAGCCGCCAATGTTCCAACAAGGGAGTCAACAATCGAAACTTGTATTTACTTTTTGCCCGCGTTGCATGCACGGTCGTAGCCGCGCTGTTTGCGCACCGCGTCCAGGCCGGCCTCGTCCTGCGAGCCGAGACCCGGCCCAATTACTTCCGGAGTTGGTGAGAATCCTCGCGGAGTGAATATGGCTCTGATGAGAAATGCACATAAATTGCCTCCCCCTTCCCTCCCAAGGACTAAGGACACGCTACAAGGCGCGCCTGGGTGGATGGGCTCCATCTGTTGGCGCGCCCCACGCCGCGCCGCTCGCGGGAAAGAATGGCCGGGTCCGTTCCGCGGCGTCCTCCCACAGTCCCGCGCGCCGCACCGCACCGTCAAAAAGAAATGGGGACATTCCGGGAAGTACGGTCATAAGGGCCGTCGAGGATTTCCGGAGGCTTCGTTTTTCAAAAAGTTTTTTTTTTGTTTATTTTAGTACATATTAAAAACAAGTTTTTTTTGAAATTTTCCGAAAATTGGAGACATTTTTTTCCCAACAAGTTCTCCGGGAATTTCCCCCCAAAAAATTTTTAAGAGTGCGGCTAAGCTTGGCACTCTCTGTGTTGCAGGCGTCATCATCTTCGGCTCGGACCAGGAGGTGGCGGGCGTGATGCGCGCCGTGCGGCGCAAGGGCGCCACGGGCCGCTTCTCCTGGATCGGCTCGGACGGATGGTCGGCGCGCGCCCTCGTCTCGGACGGCAACGAGCGCGAGGTGGAGGGTACGCTGTCGGTGCAGCCGCAGGCCAACCCCGTCAAGGGCTTCGAGGAGTACTTCCTCAACCTGACGCCCGACAACAACAGGCGCAACCCGTGGTTCATCGGTGAGTCGGCTCTCTGAGCCGTTGTGCCCCCCCGGCCACATAGGCTCGCTCGGGCAGCCAGCCGCGCATAAACCCGGCCTAGGCCTATCCATCCCGCCGCCTGTCTCATTCAGCGCCACACACACACACAAACACACAGAGAGCCACGCAAACACGTCACTCCCACGTTGGAAGATAATGTTGAGGTAATAAGTCATCCATTAGCCTGCCAATGGCACCCCTGCTTTCAGCGCGGCCTCCGCGCCGACAGCCAGCAGCGCAACCAGCAGCACAGCCAGCAGCACAGTTAGAGCCTTGGCGCATTACTCATCAGCACCGTGGAACTTAACCAAGCTTGTACCGCTTCTGCGAGACTGGCGCTGCTGGCGCGGCGCGTGCCGTTTCATTACGGAGCGTGCTCGCTGGCGCCGAGCGACGGGCTGCAAGCCTAAAAGCATACAGCACACAATCCCTTTGGACGATAAGAGAAAGAAAAATTGGGACGGTTAATCGCGGAGCGCGCGCGCGCGCTGTGTGGAACTGAGAGCGTTTGGCGCCGCGTTGCCCGAAAAGCCGGAAAGCCAGACACGTCACGAAGTTATGGCCGCTGCCCTTCCGTGCCACGATGGATGGTCCCCGAGAGTTATTGGGATCGATATTCTCCGCGAGTACCTGCGCCGCGCCTGGCCGCCCGTCTTCGCGGTACTCGCCCCGCCCCGCCCCGCCAACGAGTACCGGACGGCGGCCTCAGCGGCTGCAGCGCGCCCAATTTATTTCGCCAGAACGACGCGCTGTTGTTATTGGCGGGGCGAGCACAGTGGGCGTGCGGGCGGAGCAGGCGCCGTCCATAAATTCCGTAACACGGTTGGTGGCGCTTCCGCCCTGCGCGCCGCGGGGTTGTTTTTTGGAATGTGTGCGAACGCGCCAAAGAAAACAGCCAGCGACCCGCTCATGTTTGCCTGTTTGTCTAATCGTCCTCCAGAGTTCTGGGAAGCTCACTTCCACTGCCGCTACAACAACAGCCCCGCCACGCCCTACAACCAGCAGTGGACTGAGCCCTGCGCGCCCAACCTGCGCCTCCACAAGGACAACACGGACTTCGAGGACCAGCTGCAGTTCGTTAGCGACGCCGTCATGGCCTTCGCTCACGCCCTCAAGTAAGCCCCCGTCGCGTTGCGTGACAGTGTGAGTGCGTGGCGGCTGCTGCCCGCTGCTGCCCGCTGCTGCCCGCTGCTGACCCTGGTCGCTGCGGTCCACAGGCAGATGCACCTGGAGCTGTGCGGCGGCCACCGCGGCCTCTGCGACGCCATGCAGCCCACGGAGGGCAACACGCTGCTGGGCTACCTCAGGAACGTCTCCTTCACGGGCCTGAGCGGCGACAAGTTCCAGTTCGACAAGAACGGCGACGGCCCCGCCCGCTACAACATCATCCACTTCAAGCAGGTGGAGCGCGGCCGCTGGTCGTGGGTGCGCGTCGGCGAGTACTCGGGGTCCGAGCTGCACCTCAACATGAGCGGTGAGTCCCTTGCAGTCCGTTACGGTGAAACAGAGAAACGCATCGTGAAGCTTGCTCTCCTTTCGCAGAAATTCAGTTCCAACTCGAGTCGCCGCCGCCGCCCGTGTCGGTGTGCAGCCTGCCGTGCGCCCAGGGCCAGGCGCGGCGCTACGTGGAGAGGGAGAGCTGCTGCTGGCACTGCTTCAACTGCACGCAGTACCAGGTAAAGCCGACTAAAAACTTAAGGCCGGGGTAGGAATCGAACCTCGGAACCTCGGCCTCGGACGGCGCGCCTAAGCGCGCTCGGGTACCGCGGCTCACAAGTATGCGGGTTGCAGGTGCGCAATGAGTCGGACGAGACGCGGTGCGACGAGTGCGCCATGGGGACCCTGCCCGACGCGCTGCACGTGCGCTGCCTCGCCATCCCGGAGGACTTCCTGCAGGTGGACTCGGGCTGGGCCATCGGCGCCCTGGCCTTCTCCTGCTTCGGCATCGTCACCACCGTCCTCGTGCTGGGCGTGTTCATCACGCACCATGACACGCCCGTGGTGCGCGCCAGCGGCCGCGAGCTGTCCTACGTGCTGCTCTTCGGCATCCTCCTCTGCTACTGTGTCACCTTCCTGCTCGTGCTCAAGCCCACCGACATCGTGTGCGGCATGCAGAGGTGGCTATTGTCGTTGTTGCTGGCGGTGGTGGTGGTCATTGTTGTTGTTGTTGCTGCTGGCGGTGGTGGTGGTGTAACGGCCGTTGTTTCCAGGTTCAGCGCGGGCTTCTGCTTCACCATGGTGTACGCCGCGCTCTTCATCAAGACGAACCGCATCGCGCGAATCTTCCACGCCGGCAAGCGCGGCACCAAGCGACCCTCCCTCATCAGCCCGCGCTCCCAGCTCCTCATCTGCGCAGGAATGCTGTGCATACAGGTTGAAAAAAATGGGGGAGAAAACTTATTGAGTGAGCCGAGTCGGCTCATCGCAAACGGCAAGAGTTAGAAGCTACGACATGACGAACGTCGCAAAATTGAATCATTAAATTACGAAGTTACTATGCGTAAAGCTTTCAACTTTCGCGGGAGTGTGACTCAGGGAGGGGGGAAGGCAACTTTGCGCGAAAATTTGGTTGGTAGGCAACCTGTCAAACAGTCGCCTCCCCCGACGCCCATTGCGTCGTCTAGTCCTGTAGGCGCGTTAGCCGTGGCAGCCTGTTGCTCCGAAGCCCCTGTCGTGCTGAGCGTAGGCCGGCCCGCCGAGCGAGCGAGCCTTGCGTGCTGCCTACCCCGGCCTCCACAGGGGCTCTCGGGAGCCGCTTCGCCCTCCACTTGGCGTTGGCGCTCCGCCTGACTTCCCCCTCCCATCCCGCAGGTCCTGATCAACCTGGTGTGGACCGTGCTGTCGCCGCCCGCCGCCGTGCACATGTACCCCACGCGCGAGGACAACGTGCTGGTGTGCTCCTCGCACAAGGACGCCTCGTACATGATCGCCTTCGGCTACCCCATCATGCTGATCCTGGTGTGCACCGTCTACGCCGTGCTCACCAGGAAGATCCCCGGCGCCTTCAACGAGTCCCAGCACATTGGTGGGTGGGCCACGTCCGCCAGGACAGGCCTGTTTTCTTTTTGGGGTGTTGGTGAAATGTACACGGGCTGGAACTTTGTTTGCGTCGACGGGGGGAGAGCGTGGGCCCCTCCAAGGATCGGCTCCCCAAGCACAAGTTGGTTTGTCCTCCCCAGACGAGGGGAGGGTGGGTAGACCCTCTTCCTCCGACTCGGCAGGACAGTGCGGTCAGGCCAACAGCTTGCTCGCTGCGGCCTTTCCACGGATCTCGCCTCGGCACGCCGCGCCACTTCGTGACTGTCCGTGTTAACGACCCCGGTGACCGGACGGCGCGCCCTGTTTGCCAATCGTGGCGATGCTTGGCGATGCTTGGCGATGGTTGGCCACGCAGATGAGGCGGACCAGGCCCTTCTGCTTGCCGCTAGCCGCGTGCCCCAGTTTACCTGCACCGGCGCGTCGAGGCGGTGACTGATGACGCTGGCAGACGGCAGACGAGGGGTTGACGGGCATGAAAAATTATGCTTTCGCTGCCGACGGGTCTCGAACCTGCTCATGTGTTGCTGCTGTGTCGCGCAGGCTTCACCATGTACACGACGTGCGTCATCTGGCTGGCCTTCGTGCCGCTGTTTTTCGCCACGGCCAACCACGTGGCTCTCCGCATCACCTCCATGTCCGTCACCATCTCCATGTCCGCCTTCGTCACCGTGGTGTGCCTCTTCACGCCCAAGGTATGCGCCATTCGCCTCCGTCCCACTGAGTGCCTCTTCGCGCCCAAGGTGTGCGCCATTCGCCCCTTTCCCACTGTGTGCCGCTCGACTCCAACGAGCTTTGGTTGCAGCTGTACATCATCGTCTTCCACCCGGAGCGCAACGTGCGCCAGTCCATGATGCCCAAGTCGAGTAAGGTACCGACCACCATCAAGAGCTCGGCGGCCACCGCCTCTACGGCGGTCCGCCCCGCCGTGCCGACGGCCGCCATCGCGGCCAGCGGCGCCCCCGCCCCCGAGAAGCAGCACAAGGCGACGCAGTGCGACGACCGTGAGTGCGCGCGGCGGTGTTTTCCGTCTTTCCGGTCGCCTGGTGGGGCTTTCTAAGACTTTCTGATCCTCACAGCGCCGCAGTACGTGGCCAACGGCGGCATCAAGACGAGTCGCTCCCAGCAGACCTCTCTGCTCAGCCTGTGCCTGGGCCCCGACCTCGGCGCCGACCTCGGCCCCGACCGCCCGACCAGCCGCTCGGACCTCACCCCCCTCGTGGCCGAGATGGTTGCCGAGGACGCGCCTCCGACAGCCAACGGGCCAACCGTCCCCAGCAAGAAGAACTCCGTGGCCTCCGCCAACGACGTGAGCGACTCGCGGGTTCAAGTCCCGCCTGCTGTGTGCTATTTTATTTTTATTTATTTTTTTCGTTTCTCACGACCTGCTCCTGTCCGCAGGTCCTGAGTGCCAACCCAGCGCGCCTTTCCTCGCTGGACTACATCGACATGGACGTGGAGCGACTCGTGCAGTCGCCACCGCCTCGGGCGCCAGCCGCGCAAGCCTCGCAAGCCAGTGGGCCGACCGCCGGCACGCCCTCGTCGGGCACGGCCTCGTCGGGCACCGAGGCCAACGCGGGGCACCGCAACCACAACCACCACCACCTCAACAACCACAACCACCGGGTGCACTCCGACGGCAACCCCGCGCCCCCACATGTGCACTCGTAGCACGGGGCTCCCTCACCCAGCCAGCCGCACGCCCCCGCGCCCCCCGTCGGGATCGTCGGGGCGCCGGCCGAGGGTGAGGGTGATGGCGAGGCCCAGCAGGACACGGCCACCGACACGGCCGCGGACACGACGGGGAGTCAAGGCCGCGTCGGGGCGCCGGCCGAGGGTGAGGGTGATGGCGAGGCCCTGCAGGACACGGCCACGGACACGGCCGCGGACACGGACACGACGGGGAGTCAAGGCCGAGGCCGGCGACACCGGCGCCGGCACAAGAGGCATCGTTCCCCGGTGCTGGTTTAGTGTTGTAGTGTCGCGTCGGCCTCTAAGCGTCAACGGTCCTCCTCTCTTCCAACTCTGCAAGAGTCTAGTTCGTTAGCTAGGCAAAGTTGGCCGAATTTAACTTCCGAAGTTTCATTTCATTTCCCTGGATGGATGGATTTTCTTTTTAAGTGACTATGTGGTGCAGTGCATTTCAAAGTGATCTCAGATAAACTTGTTGAACAACGCGAAAGGATGCTCAACCTACGTAATTTTAAGTAAAAATTGTATTTAGGCTCATGGAATGTGCGAAAGTGTGTAGCTACGAAGCAAAAATTGTGATGGTGCAGTGATGCATTTGTAGCAATAAAACAAACTACTACTTAAGTGTAACTTTATTTTCACGATATCCCTCCACACCAGGCATCCTTCCAGATCATGAGGCCAGAATTATTACGACGTTTCCCATGCATCTATGGGAGACCTGCAACGCACTTACTGGGCACTGCGCAACTACAGTATAAGTAAATATGGAAGGACCAGGTGTCGAGTCCTGGTCCACATCGCCTTAGGGTCCCTCGCCCCGAGGTTCAGAGTCCGACGCGCTTTTGGATTTGGATGCGAACACCTACAGAACAGGGAACCGAAGAGGGGGAGGGTCATGAAGTAGAGGTATTGGCACTCACCACTATGGGCAGGATAGACAGTGGTGGGGGCAGGGGGCGCGGAGCGCCAACAACAAGAACAACAGCAACAAGCCACATGTGAGCAGCTATTGCGGTCTGTTTTCTTCGGATTTCCTAAAAGCAATCCAGGTTAGAATGTATAACGGCGTCGAAAGTTTCTTGGTAGACGAGTTATTGCGATCAGAGCTGTCTGAAAGATATCTTAGCAATTTTCCCCGAATTGTTTCGTTAAAGTTCGTTATGTTTACTGTCTCGATAACCTCAACTTCTCGTGTGCTTTTGCGTTTTGGCTGATGATAACTCACAATTGCTATCACTATGTGTGTTTTTTATATCCTTTTTTAGATGGGGAAAACGAAACCAACTCCAGATCACTCGACGAAGGCTGTCGGAGCCAACCTGAAACCAGCTAAGCGTAAACAGTGGATGAAGAAAAGAGATGAGCAACTCAAAGATTTTATTTCCCTTGCTGATGCTGCTGGGTTCAAAGGACGTAAAGCTAAAACAGGCGAAGTGAAGGAGGAGGTACTCAATTTTTTTTTAAAGTCAAATTTATGTGATGCTCTCGAAGGTTGTGCGAATAATATGGTGTTACAATGTAGGGCGAAAATAATGAACTGCCTAAATCACTTCGAAACGTCAAGGAAGGCAAGGCTTCTGGGCGCATCCCTGTTCCTAAAGAGAAATTACTCAAATACAGCCGAGGTGATGCAATGGAGGGATCTGGGGTGAAAAAGAATGTGCACAAAGCCAAATTGGAGAGGCGGGAGAAAGCTATAGCATTTTCAACAGAGCAGGCAGCCAGACTGGAAATTTTGTTACCTGAAGATGTTGGGTGAGTAAAATCAGCGTAAATCTGTACTGTTAAACTCCTTTATGAGTACTTTCTATGTCTATATTTGTTGTAGTTATCTGGAGGCTGATGATGGTGAGGTGACAAGACAATTTAATCAGAGAGAAATTGCTAATTCTGTCGATATTACTAGTGCTTCCAAACAATTTGATTTAGATCTCCAGTTTGGACCTTACCGGTATGTTTGAATAAGTTGGATAAATTAAATGCCCATAGGCTATTATTACAAATCAATTAATATTTTTCTGCTTTACCTTAATTTCTATAGATCAAACTACAGTCGAAATGGAAGATTCTTAGCAATTGGTGGTCGTCGAGGCCACATTGCTACCATGGACTGGGTTACTAAAAAACTTATGTGTGAAATAAATGTTATGGAAGAGGTCGTAGATGTCCGGTAAGAATTGAAGAATTACTGGTATTAAGTAGTTTTCCTGTCTTCATTGCTAATTCATACTAATTTCCTGATTCATAGGTGGCTCCATGTTGAAACTATGCTTGCAGTTGCACAAAAAGAGTGGGTATACATATATGACAACCAAGGCATTGAGTTACACTGTCTGAAACAACTTAATAGAGCTCTCCGTTTGGAATTCCTTCCATATCATTTCTTGTTGGCAACCTCTGTAAGTTGTTTCTTTTGTGCAGCAATCTGTGATGTGACATTATTACCATGAAACTCATCAGGTTCTGGAATTTTAGGGTGAAAATGGATGGTTAAAATGGCTAGACATATCTATAGGAAAGATAATTTCTCAATTTAACACCAGAATGGGTCGTTTGAACCTTATGGTGCAGAATCCCTATAATGCTATTCTTTGTTTGGGTCATGCTCAAGGTAAGAAAAATGCCAATTTTTGACGTCTACTGTCAACTTAATTGTCAAAATTTCGGTTATACTTTGTGTGCAGGTACAGTATCTATGTGGAGTCCAAATGTTAAAGAGCCATTGGCAAAAATGCTGTGCCATAGGTCACCTCTACTTGGACTGGATGTTGATCGTACAGGACAGTAAGTTATTTACTAAAAAGAAAAAAAAAATCAATTGACCACCTATTAAGTTGTTTAACATCCATCTATCTATTCTAGCTATTTATGAAGTACTTTTTTCTTAATAGGTATATGGTAACATCAGCAGCTGATAAAACTGTTAAAACGTGGGACCTAAGAATGATGTCTGGGCCTCTAACACAGTATCACCTATATGGGCATGCCAATAATTTGGCTTTTAGTGAGAAAGGACTTGTAGCACTTTCCATGGGAAACATAGTTGAAGTAATAACTTACCTTTGCTGTCTTAGTTTGTCAATTTCTTAAATCTTGTAATGTTGTTTAATATCTGTTTAGGTTTATAAGGATCCATGCCGAAACAGCGTTGAAAAAGCTTATCTTCGACACAAGAGTAACAGTAGTGTTATGGGTCTCCAGTTTTGCCCCTATGAAGACGTATTAGGAGTTTCGCATGGACGTGGATTTTCAAGCATACTTGTGCCAGGTCAGAAACCATCCAATCCTCATAAAGCAGCATCAGTCAGCAACAGCATGTCACCTAACATGATTGCTTTATTCATTGAGATGATGACAATAATCTCAATCTTTCTGCGTATTTCAGGAAGTGGTGAGCCTAACTTTGATGCTCTTGAAGCCAATCCTTATCAGACTAAGAGCCAGCGAAGAGAGGCTGAAGTCAAATCTCTACTGGAGAAAATTCAACCAGAGCTCATCTCTTTGGATCCCAATACCATTGCTCAGGTTGACATTCCAACTCTACAGGATAAAGTTGAAGCCAAGAAAAGCATTCTGGTAAAATTATGTACTGTTTTTGGTTAAGTTTTGCTTGCCATGGCAATACCTATGTTTTAACAAAGGACTCTTGTTCCAGTTTTTGAAGCCTCCCAAACTTGACTATGAGCCTCGTAAAAGAGCAAAATGGAGGTCAGGCACAGCCTTTGCTGCAAAGTCAAAGAAGATTGTCAGAGAAGATAATGTGCGGGTATGGATTCCCTAATAATATTTTTAAAGTTCCTCAATTGTTTGGCTCTTAACTCATGGCAACATTTTCTATTCTCTACAGAAATTTGTACAAGCCAAAAGTCAACTTGTTACGGAAGAGAACGCTAAGAAGAAGCAACGCAATAATGAGTCAGGAAATGTGCTGGACAGATTCAAGCCAAAAAAGTAAACCAGACTGTTCTATGGCTCATGTATTGTGGCCTTCTCATTTTTTATTTTCAACTCAAAAGTTTTGTTGATTGTTGTGATATAAATGAAATAACTGTTTTTTGTGCATTAAATTGTCATGTCATGAATCTCAGGAATTGGAATTATTTAAATTCAAAACGGAAACAGAGCACTGGAGGGAGACATATTTGACTCAACTACTAGTTATAGCTGTTGTGAACAGGAAAAGGTGCTCAAAGCTCTCCAATTTCATTCGGTGTAAAAATGGCTTTTGGACAAGGATGTAACGAGATATCCCGTTTATTCTTCAAATTAATACAATTAAACCATTTAGATGACTAGATTAGCAAGTTCTCAATGCTAAGTATCTACACGTAGACACTCCAACACATGAACAGAGTTGTACAGAAAAAAACAGAATTATTTTCAATAGTTGATTCTTCCATCTAACTACAATGCTTATCTATTTTTAACATGTACCACTTATTTAACATGAGAATGCAGCAAAGCTTCACGTACTTAGAGAGTAACATGGCAAGGAAATTTGTTGCAGAGCAACACTTTGACTAGGAAATCTCCCTGAAGATAAAATTTTTATTTTTTTATAGGAGTATGGGGCATGGATACTAAGCTTTCAAATGGGAATAAGTACACAAATTCCTGTGTAACACACAAATGAAAAGCAGTTCAGTAAACTCTGAACTAAACTAAATACAATTATACCTAATGCAATGAGGGATGGACCTCAAGGAAGCAGTAATATTGGTCCCATTACAACTACACTTCAATACTAGCAAAACAGCTATATGGAGGCTGCACATGAAATAAAAAGTGTTTGGCGACTTCCAACATAAGCTTACAATCATACAGCTTAAACAGAAATTTAATACAGAATAAGATCATCCGCATAGGAGTTATTTTTTCTAAAAATTAAATATATTTTTGAAACCTTTTAAAAATTTTATTTCTTTAGGCTACTAAGTTAGCAGCTGGTACTAGGCTACTAAGTCAGCAGCTATCACTTAAAAGCCACAATTTCTTAATGTTTTGTGCCAACATTACTGCATTAAAAAAGGTTTGAATATGGCAGTTCTCAACCCTTTGTGGTTTTGTTTTCCACAATTTGATTTAAAAACGGCTCAACATATCATTCAATCATACTTTTGGCACTATTTGGCACAACAGATCAAAATGACTCATTTTCTGCCAGGATATCCAGAGTAACATGACAGGCCAATGCCTGGAGCTTTGTTTAAACTATGACCTACAAGAGACAAAAAGGGATTTATACACATAAGTTGTTGGAATGGAAATCTAAACAACGCTGCAACAGGAGAACTAATAAAGATGTATTCAGCCCGCCCTAACAACACCTTAAGGCTTTGTTCGAAAATTGATTTCATCACATACACACTTGTTAAGAACTCATAATCCTTAGTAAGTAATTAGCAACTTTTTTTTTTTTTTGGATATCTAACTGATCAGAGCAATGAAAAAATTAACAATTTAGACTAAAAACAAACAATAAAAGAAACACACTTGTAAATGCTGTTACAAAGAAATGACAAGATAATGCTCACTCATGAACAAGCAACCTCAATAAATATTTCAGTCATTCAGTAAACTAAAACTTCACACCCATCAATAAATTCTGCTTCTTGGGAACAAGAAACTTGCTGATGGATCAAACTGATTCCGGTATCGGCACGCCACCAAAGCTGCTATTACCTGTCACAAAACAAATTAACATGGCTTAATGAAATGAGACAGTTAATATGGGTAACTTCAAATTATCTACTCCAGTATAATTCAGTAATTAAAGATAATAAGACGTAGGACAAACACACCAAGGCCTCTTCCATACAGTTATTCATAGAAGAAGGTTTATCTTAAAGGAAAGCACTGGGATTAGCGCGAGGATCCTTCTGGTTGCGATAGCGGACAGTCAACCAAACCCCAACAAACTGTAGCATTTAACAGAGCAGGAAACCATCACCATGTTAGAAAACACCACACAAACAAGCCTCTGGATAGTAAAGGTAATGTAGTAAAATGAGAAAGCTGAAGAGTATTAGCCGCATTAACCTTCCCATAACTTCCCTCACCAGACCGTAATACATAACATTTACCTCTGTGAAGCTGAAGAAAAGTCCAATGCCGCCACACAATTTGAATGCGTGGTCTATAGTAGTTTGAAGTTTGTCAATGCATGGTTGCTGTAAAGAAAGACCATAATAATTACAAATAAGATACTTCAATTTATAAAAATCTATTAGGCACAGGTGAATAGAAAGTTTATGAGCATCACCATTTGGGGCTGAGGGCAAATTTTCGGAGCAGATGAAGTGTTGAGCGATTTTTCAAAGTCACAACAAGAAAATGTTTCCTCCACTTTCTTCTTGAAATCTTCAGAAACTCCATCCCATCCCTATAACAGAATAAATGTTGCACAATATCATAAAAAAAATTGTTGGGGAAATGGAATTTTTAAAAAAAATAAAAAATAAAAATTAGTTGCTTAGTACCCACCGTTTTTGCCCAGCTTCTTTGCTGTTCTTTGTTGACAGCAAGGCAAGCACAAGCTACACTGAACTGGACGAGGAAAAGCATGAACAATATCACCATGTACTGAATCATTATTAAGGAAAAAATATGACACTAAATGTGCATTAACAATCAATGGTACCTTGGCAGCGTAGTGGAATAGGCCAGTGCCAGACGCAACATTGGCAAATAAATGAGTAAGAATATTCATAAGTATTTTGAATGGTTGAGGAACATTTTATTGGTGCCATTAGCTCTTAGAGTAGCGTCTGGATCCGGTCTACTATGCCAAGCCAGCAAGGCAACATCGAGCATCAATACACTTTAAGGAAATAATTAAATGAGCTTGGTTTGATATTTTATGGAAGGATACAAAGAACAGCACAACTTGGTGATGTTTCACAGCGCCAATAAGACCAAGTATGGAAATCAAGATTAGGAATACACCACATGCCAAAATCCCACCGATAATTGGCAGATCAACGACTTGGGCGCATGTTCTACCATACAGAGCAACTCCAATCAGAAGAAATGCTACAAGCTGCAAAAAAAAAACCAGATATTCCGTTAAACACAATTCATATGCTTTGCCTCACATTCTTGCTCAGGCCCTCCAAGGATTTATCTTTGCTCCAGCTCATCGTACACATCTCATATGATGGGCTCCGTATTAAATATGTACCCTTTGACCCCAGAAAACCAAGAAACAAGGTCCACACCCAATCTTTGGAGGAAAACATTAAAGTAAGTTCAACGTAACCTCAACTTTCTATCAGCTACAAAAAGCTAACAAGACATCGGCAAATAAGTAGAAGTTATATCTCGTACACATATTTAAGTGGATAATTAACTGATATGTACAAGTCATCGATGAAAGTGACAGAACAAACAAAGAAGATTACAGGACGGAACAACTTACAATGTAAAGAATGTTAAGGGCAACAAGTGCCCTTTTCGAGCACGTAAACCCTCCACACATGGCCAACTCAGAGGGAACAACAGAATCAAAGTAAGTTGGAGTCAAACTTTGATACAGTGACAGTAGTTCGAAAAAAAAAAGGCTCGGGACGAGCGACGCGTTGACGTCGGACAAACAGACAAGTGTAGCGTTTTAATTATTGGCAGATGCATAACGTTGGTAACGTTTTGACAGCTCACGACTGTAAATAATCACTCTCATTATTGACAGAAACAGCAGACGACGGTCGACGTGCACAACAAACAACAAACCATCTTATCGGGAGGCTGGAATATCTGTTGCTACGCCCTACGCACGCCAGACTCAGATATTTTTGCAGACGGGTAGTTGGGATTTTTGGCGCAAGTCTATCGGTGATGGATCCGGAAGACAGGTGCCTAGACGATTGTGACGGCCCGATTGCAAGTTTTCGAGGTGCCACGTTACAAATACAAACAGAAAATCCGGCCGAAGATGTTGCCTCTTTGCCCGTCTCAATCTCGCAGACTTCCCAGAACGAGCGAGGTTGGCCTAATTCTGTTGTAAACGACGGGGACCCAGTATCACCAGCCGAAGTCAAATCAGGTTCTTTCATCGTGCAATGCTTCTATGGTTCATTGCCTGTGAACAGATTGTTTACAATTTGTTTCAACGCCCTCGTGCCACAGCAGAATTGAAGCAAAAATTTCATTTTAAATATTTTTTTCAAAACAGATATTGCTGCATTGCCTTGGTCTGAAGATCACATAAAAAATTTATTTTCTTCTCGCGAAGGATTGGTAGACCAAGCTGTCCAGGACAGTATTGCTACATTTGTACAACCAGATTTAGACGGTGAAGTTTTAGGGTCATGGATTATGACTGAGTATGTTATTGTTTTCCATTTTCATCACTTTTTAAAACTTTTTCAAATTTGTAATGTATGTCAACTCTGAGATACTCTTCGTTCCTTAACAGGATAAACATCTGGGATGCTGAAAAAGAGAGACTGGTCCTGTTGACTAGTAAATCTCTTCTGGTCATTAAGTTTGACTTTATTGCATTAAAACCCCTGGAAGTTAGACGAACATTATTAGAACAGATTGACACTCTTGTTGTGGGTGATCTTGCCTATCCACCAGCATCACTTGTGCCGTAAGTCTGAAAAAAAAGCATGTTGACTGTGATGTTTGGCTTGCATACTTATTATTCCTTGCATGTCATTCCACTCCTTATATGTTGAATTATCTATGGCTCTGTAGGCGTATGAATGGTCTGGCATCCGGTGTCTCCACCATTGTGAAAGGGTGTCTGCTTCATTGGTCCCGTCCATCAGAATTATGTCACACTGCCTTGGATGTTTCGCAGTTTGAGCCCAGGTACCCATCTCCTTTGTTGAGGCTCCTGTAATATGTTTATCTCACTAACCAAAAATGAAAATTTATGGAGTTAAGAAACATTTCTGTGTGAGAAAAGATGTGTTGTCTTTGTGCTCGGCTGTGTGTCAGATATTTACTGTTAAAACAGCATGCCTCTACTGACTGCTAAATATTATTTTGCTTTTCAGGAATTTTTTTTAACCTTTTTCCCATCTAATTTAATACAGACACAATTTTACAATATGTTTAATTGTTGACAGACCACGGAACATGCAAGGACTACGTGTAATGTGGAATAATGGAGAACCTATTACATTTTCAAAAAAGTGGAATCCTTTCAACAATGACATCCCCTACCTCACTTTTACCTCTCATCCTTTATTATGGCACAAAGGTAACTGCATGATATTCATTTTGCCACATTTTGTTATGACCAAGTTAAACCCATGTTTTTAAAACTTTTGTTTTTTTATGTGCAGAATCAATCCAAGTTGAGGGAAGGAAAGTTAAAGAACTTCCTTTCAGCTATAATGTTGAAACATTATCTGAAAACCTGATGGCTATTATGGAAAAACTAGGCAAACCCCAAAAAAGTATCATTCAACATAAACCAATTCTTCTCCATAACTACTTGTCTCTTGGCTCACTGATTCACAACAGAAATTCTTTAGGCTTTTTTAAAGTGCGTGGTCGGTTCAGCTTTTGAATACCACTCTTGCCTACCCACTTTGTGTAGTCTACACATTTTTTTGTTACCATTTTTTATTATTTGACTTGTTGAGACAGCTCTGCCTCAAAGATGTGTGTGTGTGTGTGTGTGTTATTTCTTTATACGCTTTTTCATTATTCAGTACATTTCTGTGATACAGTTAGATTTCTAAGGGGTCATAGAACCTTGAGACATTTCCTCACTTTTTCCAATCACTGTAGTAGTATCTTGGGGGTAACACCTGGGGACTCTGAATTTGACAATCCAAACCTAAATTTAAGTTCCTGTATCTTCATCACTGTCTTCCTGTTCTAATCTATGATCAGCATTGCCAAAGAAGAGTATGTGTGGTTGCTTTTTTATCATTCATTATTGGAAAACAAGTCCTTTATCTCAAACTTTTATATTTGTTAATTGGTTGTTGTCATATGTGAGCTGCTATTTTGAAGGCATACAAAAATGTGACAAAATTGTATTCGGCTTTTTTGGGAAGTGTTGGTTGTTGGTTTTATTATTGTTTGTCCCTTTATCTCTCTCTCTCTCTCTCTTTTCCATTTGATAGCATTAGGAGAATGTGGTGCCTTGTGTAATCCCCTTTTCCAAATGCTTGTTCTTATTCATTCTAATCAATTAAATTATATTGAAGGGTAGGGTCTGGGTATGAGCATTTGTTCTGGGTAACTGGTTAATGAGCACCTTGCATTTTGTCTTTCTCTCTTTTCTTGCCTACCTTACCTGTGATAAAAATTTGTTGTTAATAAATCAATAGATGTTGAATCCTTTGAAATCTTTCAAGGCACCTAACAAACCTTACAATAGAATAAAGCAAAGCATTGTTCAACAAATGTAACATAAAGTAACACAAGAAAAATGTTGATACATAGACAGCTTTATTTAATTCAGAACAAGTTTTAGATGGCTAACAGTCTTGTTGTATTAACATCATCAGCAAATCTAGCTTAATGCAGTATGTATGAATCACAAAACTTATCCATTCAAACCCGGTTTGGTGGGTGGCAGGGCATGAAGCCCTGAAGATAAGGTACATTCATTCAGTCCCACTTACATACTTGGGGGAATCTCACCTGGACACAGCTTCACATCACATGAAATGTATCCCTGGGAACAAGACATTATATTTTGCATGGCACACAAACAGTGATGTATTGTAATATTAATGACTTAAACTCTAATTTTCATTTTTTTGTAAGGAGGGGGAGGGGGTCTTGTACCACCAGGGTTTATTAGGTACTTAGTCATGTCTTCTGATAACTGCTACCTCAGAAGGAGACACAACAATACTCATTAGGTTAAAAATCTAAACAATGTGTGTTCAATGTTAGGGTATTAGTTTTATCCCACAATATCTAAAACTATGTAGAAATTTCTCAGCTTCAATCATAGACCATGAAATTATCAAGAAAGGTGTGAAGGTGTGAAGGGGACGGCAACACAATAAGAAAAGACAAAAAGTTTCCTAGCTAAATGTTTTGCAAAGATGCAAATACCACATAACTGGTCCAATAAATGCCTTTCGATTAGGAAAAAAATAATCTACAATTTCTCTGAACAAATAAGTGTCCCAAAACTATTTCATAGTTTATATGTTGCCTGAGTTCAGGTGTTAGGAAAATTTCTCACTATCTGATGACTTACTGTGAAATTGATTAGAATAGATTTTGAAGAATTCTTCTGCTTCCCAAAACTGCAAACACACTCAGAAAGGTCAAGTTCTCTTAGCAGAAAAGTACTTATCTATTTTCTTCCTCAAAGAGGAACGTCATAGGCACAAAGTTTTAACCAAAGCAGTATCTGACATAGTTTTAACCAAAGCAGTATCTGACATAGTTTTAACCAAAGCAGTATCTGACATAGTTTTAGAGATGAGATGTGTGATGTGTCCATCTGGTAGCATAAACAAAGCAAGTTAATCATAAAGATGTGAGTGATGTAACAATCCTATAATTGAGACTGAGGTTCTAAAGACAAATAACCAAAAGGAGTGGATTTTCAAAAAGAAGCAAATAAGCAGAGGTTAGTCATGAAAATTAGTTGAGTATTCACACAGCTATTCTACTTGTTCAACTTCTACCATAGTCAAAAATGCCTATTAGATTTGGAAAATGAAAGAATTTTATGGCTAAAAGAAAATGTATTTGAGAAATGTATACAGGTTTGTAGTAAACCCGGATACATTAACCGGATCTAAATTAACTTATAATCCTTTGACGTTAGTTTTCTGTAGCTGTCTGTTGATGATCACCAATGACACATGATTTATGCAAGCAAAATATGCAACATTAAAACGATGGGAAGGGAAACCTGCATTGAATGTTTGAACTAACATAACTGGCCCTCAAAACTTGCACATTTCAGGTACTTTAAATTCTTGATCTTTCCAGTGATGTTTAGGAGACAGTAAAACAAAAATTAAAACTTTCAAAATTTTAGAATACAACAACGTAAAAAAAGAAAAGAAACAATTACTTAAACTTTCCAACCAAATAACCACGAGCACATGTTTAGTGTGAAAATGGCTGGTACTTGGTTGATCTATGCCTTACCCATAAGGCTACTTTTCACTGGGCAACAGTAAAATACACTCAAACCCTCTAATGGCAACACACACTCACACACACTTACACATATATACACAGACATACAAAAGCGCACACATCAAACATGGGCACTGTATCTAGGTGGCGACATCTTCAAGGTCTAAAATTTCACCAACAAATGTTGAGATATCAGTGACACGTTCAGCATGAGTCTTGCAGAATGGATGCTCCAAGAGCTGATTGTAGTTGGGCCGAGCAGTGTACGTTTTCTGTAGACTGAAAAGAAGAGGATTGGCTAAGTTATCAACCCATACTCCAAACAAGAGAGGAAGTTTAAGTGACCTACCACTGCTCAATAAAGTCTTCAAATTCACAGGTAAATTTGCCTGATGGCAGTCGGGGTGGGTCATCCTTTACAACCTGTTTCAATTGTTCAAATGGTGTGCCCCATGTAGTATAAGGGAACTTGCCAGTTGCAAGTTCTAGGAGGGAAATTCCCAAGCTCCATACATCAGACCGAATGTCATAATGTGACGGATTACCCGATGGATCAATACGTTCAGGCTGGATCAAGGGAAATTAATTAGATGTGGTAGCTAGGAATCCAAAACATAATTCAACCATGGAAAACATCAAAATACTTACAGCCATGTATGGTTTGCAGCCAGCATCAATTGTCTTAGCTACAGAGTCTACCAGATACCCAGAAATACCAAAATCACACATTTTCACCTCTCCTCGTCTATTGATGAGTATGTTGGAGGGTTTAACATCTCGATGAATGACTCTTAATCGAGAGTATAAATAATGTAGGGCATTCACAACCTGAGGTGTTGGATAAAGAAAGGACAGTATAACTATATGCCAAGCACACCAAGCCCACATAATTCATCGAGAATCATAAAGTATCTTACAGCAACAGTAATTTTGCCCAAAATATCTTCTGGGATACTTCTTTGATGACCAAATGCCCTTGTGTAAAATTTGTCAAGACTCATGTCCATAACTTCCATACATATCCACACATCACCCTCGCGAAAGAGGGCTCCATAGAACTGTACAGTATATGGGCAGTCTGATGACCGCATTGAGATATCGAGGTCCATGAGAAGGCGTTTTTGCTCCTGGGTGTTGACAGTTGCTGCAATACGCTGAAACACACAAGTAATTTGTAATTCTTTTAAACATTGTTCTTTGAAGAACAGGTAATACGAGGATTTGACTTGCAGGAAGCTAAAACCAAAGTGCAAGCTACTGACAAAGAGACTACTTTTCTTTTCATAATGACTTAAATACAATCAACACCTAGCATAATGACACAAAGATACAAAATAAAAACAACCCACAGGATATTAACAGAAAAAGGGCATTTTTTAAAAAAAGTACACAATGGTATGCACAGGAAATACCTACAAGAAAAATTAAGGAGTGATTACTGTCAAATACAGTGCCAGCACAGCAGAGTGCAACAACAATTATGATGGTAAACTAGCATATCAACTCAGAGAAACTGTACTGGGGCAACAGAAGGCAAACGCATTGGAAAAGAACAAATATAAAACACCTTGCAAGATTTCTAGGAAGCTGCTGTACAAGAGTCCAGGCTTCATAAATAAAACTGTCAGACAGTCTTCTATAAGTTAACATGCTTCAACAGTTGGGATGCTCAACTCTCCAATACTTTTACATACACTAAGTCAATAGACACCATGTGAATGGCTATCACTTCTAACAGAGTCCTATAACTGATTATTATGGTACAGAGCAGTGGAGAAGCTTAAGCTGCTCTTAACTGGATGCAATCTGAATCTTTGCCATGCAAATTTACCGAGCTCTTGCAGTCGCCCGCCGAATGCAGCAGGTTCTCAAAGTTAACTAATAGTTCATGTTGTTCCTGCATACTTAATGTAGCTGATATCCTCTAGCAGCATAACAAACCAGAACGTATAATAAATAATCTTTTAAGAGCAACCGTAGCCCAAAAGAAAAGATTGAGAGTCTGCATTAGTAAATGAATGAAAAAAGAATAAATTTATCATTTTTAAAACAGATGTGCACCTGTTGTAAACATGACTGCCACCACCAAAAAAATTAAGTAATTCCAAATATAAGGAATGTAGGAAAAGAAATGTGAAGATAATTCTAATGATACTTAAGTTGTAATTATTATAAAGAAAGATGAAAGTGAGACTTACTTTCACAGCCATGATAGTTTGGCTTGGTATGTGCCGCATCTTTTCAACAATGCCATAAGCCCCACGACCAAGATCACATATTTTTTCCAAATCATCTGCTTCTACGACAAATGTTTTGTCACCTATAGTTATGGTAGTCTTTTTATCAAGATTCCGAGGAGGAGTTCTGCAAACAGTACATTAAATGAGCACACACTAAATACTCAGTTCAATCAGCTACTAATAATTTCAAGGACTTACACAGGAACTGTTTCTTCAGCTGGCACCATAATCTTCAGACCTCGCTTGCGGCCTGAAAAAGAAAACAGTCCGTCTCAACACAATGTAAGGTTTGTATGGCACGCACTAAACTTTGCCACCAGAGCATCCCCTTTACTTAGTGTGGAGCCAGCCAAAGTTGAATGGGAGAGCAACATTTACATTACGCATAAAACTGCTATCAAACAGTGCCCCGAAAGCTGCTCAAACTCACCTGCCATTTTGAAGGAAGATGCAGTACTCTCTCAGGTTCAGTCAGAAATATGTCATCTCTGTAAGTTGAAGTACTGTAAGAGATACTCAATAGGACTATAGATGCAAAACAGTCCAACGCACCATTGGATGATACCTGCGATGACAAGAAAAACAAAGGAAATACATTGACAATAGAAAGATCGGCCGACACATAAAAGCATGATTGGTTAAAGATAGAATGCGAGTTTAGCGATGAAAACAAACTTCAATGGGAATGAATGAAATTTAGGTTAGGCCTACTACACCAAGGTCAGGCTACCACCTGAAAATAGCCAGGTTCATCAATTTAAAAGCATTAGTATATTCCTCGCCATACTATTGGCATCCCGTACTACAGGAGAGCGGAAAAAACCATTAAACCTACATGAATAGTCGCAAACTAAGGTTGAGAATTGGCCTGCAGGAGTCGACTTAGTGTTGATTTTTACACCACCCCAACACACCGACGCCAGCCAATCACAGCGCACAATTGGCTACTTGTATGAAAAATTTTATAAGTCTTGATAATCTTTATAATTTTTCATACCCTTTTCGATCGCCAGTCATTTGGTTTACAAAAACCTGGTGTAAGCATGGACTCTTCGGAATGATACCTTATCTCCGCATTTAGGTCTCAACTGAAATAGGAACATCTTCAAGACGTGTTCGTATCGGTACTGGACTTGGCTAAGTGATATTTTGTGTGCAAAAAAAGTTGATATCCTTCCCTGCCGCGATGGGAAACGTCCAAGCAGCCAGTGCACCCCCTCCCCCCACCATGCCGCCGCCGCCTCCGGGCATGCCTCCTCCTCCTTCTACAGAATCTGAAAAATCGGAAAATGCCAATTTTCAATCTCCAGTACCGCTTTTGCAAGACGTTTCGTCAGGGAGAAATCCTGGAACGATGGAGGACCTCCACAAGCAGTGCAAAGGTTTGTTGACAATTCTTAAATCCCTCCGAGGTTGAGGTTAAGCGAACTCTGGAATGTATTTACCCTAAATCGGAGCTGTCTAAAAGCTCGCTTTGTCTTCGTGTCAATTTGTCTTCACAGAATTTAAAAATTTCAACAAAAACAGATATTAGAACCGTTTTTCTTTCTGTAGCGAGCATTTTGTCTACAACATTTTGAGAATGAATGAAGTCAGCTGGTCAACGGTCTTATTTGTGTTACACTTTAGGTTTTTAATTGCCACTTTTATTTCCTTGTGTTTCAGATGTTTTTCCAACCAATTTTGAAGGGGCTAAATTGATGGTGAACAAGGGACTTAGTAATCATTTCCAAGTCTCTCACACCATCAACTTGAGTTCAGATACTCCCTCAGGGTACCGCTTTGGTGCAACATACGTGGGCACTAAACAATTCACATCAAATGAAGCTTTTCCTATTTTATTGGGGGACATTGATCCCAGTGGAGACCTAAATGCCAATGTCATTCATCAATTCACTCCTAAACTCAAAACTAAATTGGCTACTCAGGTAAGTTCACATATACTTGGAGCTTTGTTCTATCTATAAGTTGAATTTATCTTACACATAAAGAAAACAAAATTCTAGGTCAAGAAAAGTAAGTTCAATGCAGTCCAGATGACTGCTGACTATAAGGGATCCGATTATACATTCACGGCAACCGCTGCCAACCCAGATATCATTAATGAATCAGGTAAAGCTGCATACTAATCACAGGTTTTTTTCTTTTTTTTTTTCCTTTTCTTTACCTGTTAATAATCCTGCCTGAACCATTTGATGTCTGTTTGTGCTAGGTGTCCTAGTTGGACATTATCTGCAATCTGTCTCAAAGAATGCAGATTTAGGTGCTGAATTGGCTTACCAGTATGGTCCCCAAGTACCAGGTGGTGAGATTGCTGTTCTGTCCGTAGCTGGCAGATACTCAGGTATTCTTTTAATTTTTTTGAACTGAGATGTTTATTTGATTTGGTTAAATCATAGGTGTTTTTGTGCATACTGTGATTCCAGGGAAAGATTTTATTGTAAGTGGCACTGCTGGGACTTCAGCCTTACATGTGTGTTACTACCAGAAAGCCAGTGAACAGCTTGCTCTTGGGGTAGAGTTTGACACAAATTTCCGAATGATGGAGTCCACTGCATCCATCGGGTACCAAATTGATGTACCTAAAGCCGATTTGTCTTTTAAAGGTACAGCTACAGTATCTTATCTAAAACATATATTTTTATTATTCTGTTCTTTAGTCAGCATGTGATTGTATTACAGTTCTAGTTCTTCTGTAAAAATTATTTTTCTTAATTCTAGGCATGGTGGACAGCAACTGGACTATTGGAGGTGTTATTGAGAAGAAGTTGATGCCACTACCATTTTCTTTTGCACTAAGTGGTATGCTTAATCACAGCAATAGCCATTTCAAGCTTGGCTGTGGTCTCATGGTTGGTTGAAAAAAAAGAACCAAATGTCTTTGTGTATTTCCTGTTGATTCACATTTAGCATATAATTGGCATTTGGTTGTGTTCTTGGCTTTGGCATGTAATTGATACTTGTAAAAATGTTATCAGAGCATTTAGGGCATGTTATCAAACCTAATTTCTTGCTGTTGGGCCTCCCGACTAGTCAAAGTTATCTTCAAGAATATTATTTTGTTCAGCATATGCTCTCAGCCATTTGTCACCTTATGCATTTATTAGCCCATTCCCTTAATCAGATGCCTACAGGTTCAGTCCTCATTAACTTTGTTCTTGATTTGGGTAAGTAGTTTAATTCTGTAGCAAGTAGTATTTAAGAGCAAAGTTATGAAGCTCCTCTATGCTGTTTATGCCTCACCTCAGTTTTCATTGGATCATGATGATTTTGTGCCATCTCCAAACAGTCGTGGTTACAGCAAGATTTCACTCCAGTTTCACTGTAGTTAATTGTTATTGTTGGACAAGATTTATTAATCCATTTCAATTTGTTCAGATTATAAATTAAATGTTTCAGATGATACAATATGTTGCTCTTTATCCTGTCAAACCTCTTTTAAAAAAAAAAGTAACCGCTCAATATTTGTGTTTCCTTGCATGTTTGTGTCTCTAGTCATAATTCTCTTTTCCAAATGAATGAGAAGCCTTTGCATCATGAAGACATGCCAACAAAAGGCAGTATTCATGGAGGGCAGCACAGAGCTGAACTCTTTAGGAGGACCGACTAGTTTTAGGCAGTCTGTGTCTAGAATGGTTGTGCTAGCATTTATGATGTGTTTCACTGTAATGGAATAGCACAGTGGCATTGTGACAGGTTTTAAAAAATACAAAAATCAGAAGCAATAAATTTACTATCAGAAAATAACCTGAAAAAATAATGTAGAATATCTTCCTTGAGTTGTATGTGGGGGCAAAGCCTACATTATAACAGACAATATAAACATGAAGAGCCAAGTTCAATACCTCATCAGAGAAAATCTGCATAGATAGGGTACTTGAGAAAATGGGGCAACAATGCAGAAAGGGAATCTCAATATATGCTAGAATGGCAAAAGCTGAGGTGCAGTGTTTGAATAGACATAGGGTCATACATCTTGCTAATTAATCTCATAAGGACAAAAACAATCGCAACCTGATGTAACAAAATTTAGAAGCTGCTGCAGAGAATTTTTCAGCAATGCAATATACTTGGTGGACAGGCACACACTTGCAAATGTAATAACATTCTAAGGAATATTTTCAAATGCATAGAACCCGATCACTTAGTTCTAATCCAGATATAATCAACATTTAACAGTGAGAAATAATAAATAACAAGAAAAAAGAAAAGAATCTCCAAACATTATGAAACAAAAGATCACAAGTATTTCAACTTAAACAACTGTCTCTTTACACTCCAATGACTTTCCTCTAAGTCAAATGAGTAAATTTTTGTGAATGTCCAGTTCACACAGTTTGCTCTGCCATCACAGGTTACAAAGAGGGGTGATGGGTTCCTGGGTCCCTGAACCGAAGTGATTTTCACTCTTTTTACCACATTTCAGCCAACTTGCAAGGGTGTTCAAGCTCCGCATGAGAACTAGGGAATTACAATTATATCTGTCAAAAATCCACTCTCCGGTTAAAAAAAAGAAGAAAAAAGTGTATGAAATATCACAAAGAAGAGGACTTACTAGCTACACTAACGTGACTGAAAAAATCCTGAGTTAAAAGGCATTACATCCTGAGGCCCTGATAGAACAGTTTAAACCTAAAAATAAATTGTTGTGTTAAAAATAGGAACACTACCGCTCCACTTGAAAAGACTACCATTCCACAATTTTATGTAGCTAAATTTTAAAATATTGTAATTTGGTAAAATTACACTTTGGCGGCCTTAATATATATATGCAAGGCTCATTGCATTGGACATGCCTAAAGCAATATAAATTCTAACAAACAACAAAAAAAATCTCAAAAGTTTCTGGTGATGAATTACTAACTAGATTACAAAATACAAAACAATCATATTGTAGCAAATATTCACCACAATATTTAAATTTCACTCCGTTCAGTGCATCTTTATTAGAAAGAGCAGTAATGGTAAGAAAGATAAGTAAAAATCTCACATGGTACGGACATCTGAACTTCAGAGAAACAAAAACAAAGATTATTCACACTTTTCGGTGACATGGGCATTGTAGCACGACAATTGGTGGACCATACATGGACTTCGCCCAAATGTTCTTTAACAAATACAATACAAACAAAAAATCAAATAATTCAACAAGAATTAACAATATCCTTTAAGGAACATGGTTTCACTTTTTTAAAAAAATCATCGTTTGTTGTTTGTTTTTTCTTTAAGTTTTTTAAGAGTAACTTTAACAGACATGATATACCATCAGCAGTCACTTTGTTTATACAGAATGCAAACAATGACAGTATTAACAGGATATTGCTTGTTCATAAAACATGAGAAAGGGGGAGAAAAGTACTTACAATTCACCTATGACTCTGTACAAAGAGATTAGGAATACTTAAACAGGCACACAGACTGCTGTCAACTCGTTCATTTCACTCCAAAGCAAAAGAATACCCTGCATCACAGGCTTAACAGTGGGTAACATCACAACCTTCAAAGCTTCAAAATTTTGGCCTCACCTTATAAATATCCAGTGGCACATTAACATTAAAGAGACTACGAAGATGGTTTGACAGGGATGTAACCCGTTCGGAACTTTGGTAAACAAAGACCAAACTTGCTCTCAATACCCTGGAATATTGGAAGAGCGACTTGATATCCTCCAATATGGTCAGGATTAGTTGATTTAACTTCATCAGCAATTCCTACAGCAGGTACATTGAGTTCAGAGCCAGCAGGTCGCCTGAAAAGATGAAAAAAAATAAAATTAGACAGATAATGCTGCCTATTTAATTTACTTTTCTTCTGGACAATGGGATTTTTAATAAGAAACACCATTTTGGACATCAATAAAAGAGTACTCACGTGCCACCAAAATCAACATAGAATAATCTTTGGAGAATTTCATAGGTGAGCAATGTCACACCAAACTGAGGGGATGAACGACACACTCGTGCTGAGGAAAGGACAACAATACAGATGAGTTCTACTCTTAAAACACAAAATAAGACAGCTGCATATATTCCCTCAAAACTCACCCACTGATCCCTTCCAGAAAGCCCTTGGACCCTCTTCTCTCATAATTTTGCCAAACGCGTCAATCACTCCATTGTAAGTGGTCTGGCCCTGCCTTGCGACCACCTGTTAACATAGTCCAATGTAAGGCACACGTTGACAGCCAATTCCACAGCCTCAAAGCACTACGAGTTAGTAATAATAACCTCCTTAACGAATAGTGTCATTACCTGGAGACGAGTTTTTATGACATCAGCTGGTGTAACAAGAGATGCTGCAGGTATACCTGCTATAGCACCAGCTAGAAGTAGAGTGAGGGGGTGGTTGTAACCATTTTCATCAGCAAGCTTCGCTTTAACATGTGCATAAGCAGGGAAGTAGATAGCACTGAATGGGATGTCTCTCAAAAAACATGCTTTTGAACCCTACCCAAAAGAAAAATACTTAGTTTTAATGCACTAAAAACACAAGGATAAGATTCAATACTGAGAACAATATTTTAAAAGTTGCAAAGGTACTTCATTAATTTTCAATAACAAACCTTGTATAATCCAAAGAAGCCCAGCTCCTTGACCACCGACCAAGCACTCAATCTTGCTGAATTGGCAATTTCGCCAGCAACTTGCAGACGGATTTTCACAATTTCAAGAGGATTTGTGAAAATTACCTGGGACCCTCCAGCCTAAAAGTAAAAGAAATAAGTTAAACAGTTCAAAAGCTATATATATTTTATGTTGGTCATATTGGTGGTGACTTACACAACCACCTGAAAGAATCTCTCCCCATAGTGGAATGTTGCCTTTCTTATCAGTGAATTTATCTCGCACTAAGTCGTTTACCTGAAATAAACAATATAGTCACAAGCAAAAACAAATGTAGAAAAGTATAAGAGTTTAAAAAGTTGTGCAGCTTACTGTGAGCTTTATAGCTTTTTCTGGAGCAACTCCCATAAGCTGGGGGACAAGACCTCGATAGAGTCCAGTTACACCCTCATGACGTACAACTTTCTTGAAACAATCTATTGAGTTTCTATACATCAACTCCCCAACAAAAGAACCTGATCTCTGGTTTTGCATTCTAGTTTTTACTAAATCAATAGGATAAACGGCAGTAGCTCCAACCGCTGTATCGAAAGAAGAAAAAAGTGTTATGAAACAGATATCAGGAACAGGGTATAGTTCGTAGGACAAAAGAAAGCAAAACAATACAAACCTCCAGCAATAGATCCCAGTGTAAAACGATAGGCACTCTCCAGAACTTGTGTGAGTGCACCTCGCTCTTCAGGGCTCTAAATATGAAAGGTCAAATATTGATATAAAAAGATAAGATGATAACTCGTGACGGGAAAACAGATTGGAAACACTTACCGAAACAGCCTTGATCTCTGCTAAACGGTTTGTAATATGCTTGAAGTATTGTTCAGGTGCAATAGATTGTAGGTCACTGTAAACTATGCGGCTGGAGAGATAACAAAAACAAAAAGTTTTTTAGTAAAATTGATAAGATAGGATATTAATGTTTTCTATGGATTTGTCACAAGACAATGGAAGCACAAACCCAAACCAACTATGATGATCCTCATGAGGAACAGCTGTGCTGCATTCCAAATGACAGCAAAGAATGCTCACATGACATGAATGCACTTAAATCTAAAAGATAAACAAAATAGAAACTGGCTGACCTTGTCTGATGAAGCAGATGGCAAAGGACAAAGAGAATGTCAACCTCGAGAGGTGTGATTTGCGACATCATTTGAGCCGAATGAAGAAATTCCTCTGCAGATAAAAATTCATGATGCTTCTTCAATCAAGTAGTAAATTACTCATAGGGTTTTCAAATGTAAGGCATTAGCGTACCTTTTGTCACTTCTTGATTTCGGTTTCCGTTTGTTGCGTTGAGGTAGATACGCTTGATAAGTTCCATATTGTTGAGAAGAGAATTAAAGGCCATGAAATAGGGGAAGCTCACCCGGTGTCCACCAGTTCCTCCGGATGCAGCCTAAATGAAAAGACTTATTTTATTTTGATCATGTTTCATGTATATGGTTTTAAGAAATTTCTGTGGCAAGACTTACAGCAACAAGGTTGGCCTTGACATCCTTTGTGAGCAAATGGCTCTTGATAGACACCATAATATCTTGGAAGTCAATTGCTGAGATGAATCCAGAACCATCCTTGTCAGATTTTCGGAAAGCCTCCACAGCATATACCTCATGGAAATCCTAAAAGAGATGTTGGACAAGATCCATCTCAAACATTGTTTTTTACAAAAATTTTCAATAAACCTGAATGAAAAGTATCTCACATGAAGAAATTGACTGAATTCAGAATAAGAGATGAGCCTTTTCTTGTCTTTTCCAAAGTAGAGCTTGATGAAATTTCCGTCGAAGTTGAATGGCATGCGCTGATGAAGGGTTGTTTTACGAACCACTTCGACAAATTCCTCTGTAACAAACATTATACATACAATACACAAAAATGGACAAAAGTCAACTATTTATACCATGAATATTTCACAACAGAGTTGTGAGATCCCGACAGCATCAACTCACCAAATGATACCATTCCATTTCCATTAGTATCAAATAATTGGAAGGCAGTTTTGTATAATGCATCAGGGACACACAACAGTCCTTCAAAGGCTTGGAATTCTGGGAATGATATGAGTCTAGACAAAAGAAAACACACACATGCAGGATACTCTCCAAAGCAACATCGTTGTCTTGCAATGCAGCAGCGGGCAGGAATCTTACCCATCTTTGCTGGTATCAACAATGCCACCTAATAATTTAACAGATTCTTCGTTGAACTCCTTATCAGGGATGAAGCCTAAGTACCGCTGTATAAAGTCCCCTGCTCGCATATACTTGACTCCATTAATTTCTTCGGATGCATACTAAAAAGAATAAACACCGCCACAAGGTACAAGTAACATTATCTTAAATCTTGTTAAATCCAAATTTTTTAGTTGTTATAATGTTTTATTTTATTGAAGAAACATACCTTGTTGAAGATATCCTGCAGCTGATCTGTGCTGGCACGTTTCAAGTAACCCGCACTCTGCAATAAAAAAATTGATAAATTATAACGAGTGAATTCAGTTCTCATTTTGTCTTTTAAAAACCACACTACAATCCACGAAATCAAAGCTGGAAAACATTTGTTAATGCGCGGATGCTGTACATTGGGGAGTGTAGAGCTGGATCAGGGAAACAGTGTGGCGCCGGGAAGGAGCGGCTGGTCAGGGAAGTCCCTCGCCCCGTCCCGTCGCGGAGGCGTGGGGGCAAGGGGGTCGGAGGGGGTCTGCGAGTGGAAACAACTGACTGAGTGTACTCCGTCCCCGGTCATCATTAGTCTGACAAGCACGAAAACGCAGCCAAATCGACGAGCGGAGTCCTACTACAAAGTAGGCAGTTTGATGACAAGCGGAAGGGCCGTGAACTCAGGGTGAGCAGCTAAGCCAGCGTTACGGCGGCCTAGCCCGGCCTAGCCCGGCCTCCTGGTGGCTTGCATCAAAGTTTGACTTTCGCTTCATTTGTTATGACAGCGGAGGCCAAAGCTGCCCGGAGAGGGGCGCACACCGTCACACCGAGCAGAAGACACGGCTCCGTTACCTCGGCGTCGTGGTGCGGGGGGGTCATGGTGGCGCCGGACTCACGGCGCGCGGCGCCCGCTGCGTGGGAACTCTGCTCGGGGTGGGGGTTGGTTGGTCCGCTCCGCACCGTCCGCACCCTCACGCCATCTCACTCTCACTGGGGCGTGTGCTGGCAGAGAGCGCACCGTCGTCAGCCAAGTACACTGTACCCATCTCCCTCCCGGCCTGCCCGTCATCATCGATTCACACATGCTCCGCGGTGAGCGACAACACAGAGGGCGTCCGTTCGAGTGACGGCACACAGCGTGCTGCCGGACGACCTTGGGCAGCGCAGCGACAAGCCGTCAAACCCACCGCGGGCAGGGCCACCGCGCCCTGCCAGGCCCAGGGCTGCCAGGCCCTAGCCGAGCCTGGGTCTTGTGCAATTCGCACGACTAGACGACACCTGGCCGCACCTGGCCGCACCTGGCCGCGCCCGGCCGAGGTATGACATGACGCCGAGCCTCGGCGGGAACCTGCGGACGGGTTTCCAAGAGTCATTTCAGCCGCTCTGTCTGTCGGACTTGAGGTATACAGCGCTGGAAGGGCGACCCCAGTCAACTGGCAGGCAGGCGAGGTGGGTAAACCGGGCCAAAGCAAAGCGACTCGACCTCCAAAGATAAAGGGCAGGGCGCGACTAGAGAGACCCAGGGCGAGAGAAGGGAGCGACAACCAACTGCAAATATTATGGACTCCTCAAATTTGAGCGTCCTGAAATTTAAACGGGAGGAAAGCCGGCCCACGTAACCATCCGTGAAATCCTTGGACTAGACGGAGTCAGCCAGAAAAAAACAAGAGTTGGTCATGGGGAGCAGTGGCCATTTTATCGAGGGACACGCGATGACCCAACAGGCCTTCTTCGCGCGCGTTCCACCGCAAGGAAGGCCTTTACGAAAGCACGGCCGCCCACCGCCGCAGATACTGGCGCCTCTTGCTTTAGCACAGCACGCCCCAATCCCATTATTATTATTTTTTTGAAAAGTAAAGATGGAGATGAAAAATGAACTTTGATTATTGGGAAAACATTGCGGCGCTTCTGACAGCAACGACAGCCTGCGAGGTAGGCAACGCGGAGGCAACTCGGCGCCCCAGCGAACGGGTTGCCTACCGCTCGCCTATTCGCTGTGTCAGTAGCGCCGACAGACAGCGACAGGTGTCGCACCCGGCCGCGGCAGACCATGGGGCCGTTTGACCTTTATCCCTCCAGAGGCACCGAGGACCAGCATCCAATTAAAACATAGAAAAAGAGAAGCTTTATTTCTGTTTGTTTCTGAGTTCGTTGAAACACGGACGGCAGCAACGCGACGTCAGCGACAGCGCGAGATGAGACGAGGCGCGGGGGACGGTATGCGGCCTCGATAAGATATTACGCACAGCGACCATCACGCTAAGGCTGTCTGCCCGCGACGTGTCGGCGGCCGCCACGCCCCGCAGTGCACGCAGTCCCTGGGCCTTCCCTACCCCGCCTCGGGCCCTCCAAGGGGCAGCCCGGCACCCAGCAGAATGCCCAGTCACAATCATGTCCAGTTTCGACTTGGTTTAGGCGAACGCCGTTTTCCACGCGGTCGGCCTTGGGCCGTGACCTTGGGCGCGCGATGATAGTGCGGGTGGCGGCGACGGGGTGCGACGCGCTCGGCATCGAGATGTCTGTGCCTCTGGGCGCCGCCGGCCCGCCGCCCGCCTGCCCCGCGGGGGCCTTGAGCTGCTTCAGCGTTCGGCGCCACGACGCGGACCTCGCTGGCAGAGGCGGCCAGCCCACCCGGCCGCACAGTGGGCCAGAAGACCGTTGAGGCGGCCATAATGCCAGACACGGTTTGAGCTCCTGAGTTCGCTAAATGAGTCTCGAATCGAACGTGTGACCCCACCAATGGATTGCTCTCCGGACGAGGAATCCATTGGTGGGGCCACACGTTCGATTCGAGTCCCATTTAGCGACTCTTGAGCTCAAAACGCGTCCGGGATTTTGTCCGCCTCAACGGTCTTCTGACCAACTGTGGGCCGGGCCCCGCGCCCGCACCGCGGTCACCGACTTGTTGGCACGGCCGGACCGCACCCGCCTCACTAAAATTACACCAAAGCGCGCATGGCGAGTGTTCGGAGACGCAGTCGGTCCGCCTTACACGCCCCCTCGTGTGACGGACTGGTCGCGGTCAGTGACAGTCTGGCCGGGTGCACGCACATCGCGCCACATCACCCCCGACACCCCTCTGATAGCCAGCCGGACACAACTCCACCGCCGCAGCGAGTGGCTGGCTGGCCTGGGCGGCGGTCAATGGCAGCCGGCTCCACTTCCGACACCTGTGCATGGTCGGGGGAGGAGGGGGTGGGGTGGGGTTCATTGACGGCAGCGACTTGCGAGCACTTGGCAATGCAATGCGGCAGGTGCGGCAGGCCACCGCCTTCATTCAGTCTGGTCAAAGAACTTGTGGATCGCACCCTAAAAGTTTGGGCGCTAATTTTATGATTCTCATTCGTTGAGCCGATATCCACATGATATTGAACCCCATATTTCAACATCCTACAAGAGTCTGGAAACAAGACCAAATTTTACTGCTCAAAAAAGATAATTTACAAAAGGAAAAAAAAAACACCTTTCTGATCTAGAAATGTAAATTATTTAAGCCCAATGCCACACATCTGGTCAGTCTTGAGGAGACACAATAACAATCAAGGTCATGTCCCTCAGAGCAGAGTTTCTGCATGACAGAGGGCACTGGCAACAACAACACGCAGGCTGCCTGCATCAAATCATAAACTAGATTTTTGAAGTCTTGCCTCAAATGCACAATGTAATAAATAGATATTTTTTTTTGCATTTCCACCAATATGTGGAAAGAAAACAAAGTTGAGCAACACAGTTGTTGCTACATCATTTCTTGCACAAGTACTTACAAAATTCATTCTGAAGAATTTAGTGTTGTTTCACAGACACAGTGGCACTCGCTTGCATGCACATACAGCAAGAACAACCTCACACACACAGAGACAGGTCCTACCGCGCCCGGCACCGGCACCACACTGAATGAGGGAGTCTGTGGTGACCTAGACCTACCCGTGACAAGATACTACTTCCCACTCCACGGCTGTTCACTTCTTCCCATAGTTTCATCTCCATCTCAATAGATATGCCAGCCCGTAACTGCTGCTCACACTGACATCAGATCCCTTGTTGCCACTGATTGGGCTAGATATCCCCCACCACCACCAGAGCGGCAAGCAAGCAAAGAAGTCATTTGGTGTTGCTGCAGCGGCTGCAGCTGCTATCAAGAGGGCAGGGTGCTTTGGTCTGCCTCTTTATCACACACCATTTCCTATCTCTCTCTTACTACAGAAGTATTCATGGCATTGGTGAGAGGAGATGAACTTTGCTGCTATGGCATTGAGGCAAGGCAAACAGTCACAGCACTCAGACAGAAATGCGTTGGTCCTGTCCCCTTATTACCTATTTTCATTCAAAATCATGATTTAAGTGCATGGCTACCTCAGGCCATAGGATTCCCTCAGCTATCCAAAATGGTCTCCCTAGTGCTAAATGTTGAGAAAAAGACACAAAACTGTACTCAGAAATACCATGACCTCTTTAGAAATGAAATTAGGCTTGCATTAAACAAAACCACAACCACAATTCATAGATAAAACAAAATGGTAAAAACCTATCCAGCTTAGAAGAACAGACAAGATTGCTCGAAATATCACAGAGATGGAAAAGTTTTGGCCAAAGAAACATTGTTAACCTTAAATGTGTGATAATTACACACCAATTAGCGACCTTACACAGCATGCCACGGGAATGACAACAGAGCTAGGGTGTACCTATGGATTCGCAGTTCACGAGAGAGCCCTCCACAGCACCGGCTTGCCTTATCTGAGCGACATACGCCAGGTTTGGCCGCAATCCACGGCCAGATGCTGGCGGAGGAGGGACACCTAACCTCTCAATTCATTCCATCGCCACTGGGCGGCCGTCCACCCGATCCATTCGGGGAGAGACGCGCGTCCCGCGCAGGACTCCAGACTCCAGGATACGAACCCGATGACGGCCGCGGGCCTCTCAGACCGCAGGGACAAGTCGGGATCAGCTGACGGGGCGGGCTGGGGGCAGGGAGTGTTGCGCGCACTGAGGACGGGACGACGGCGCCCTCGGACTGGCGGGGCGGCCTGGGCCAGCAAAGCCATTACCGAAAAACATTGACGGTCAAGCCCGGGTGCCGTCCGCGCCCACGCGCCGCTCCTCGGCGCCCCAGTAGCCCCCTTCCTCGGCCAGCTATTCATAGACGGCAGACGGACGGCCCCGCGGGGGGTAACAGCTAGCAGGTGTCAACGCGACACGGGGTGGAGTACGCCCACCGCGGCCCACCGCCCAGACACTGGCAGGCCGCGCCGCGCTGATTACGCTATCGGCCAGATAGCCGTCCGCGTCCCTACAGGGCTTACCTCCAGGCAGCGCCCCTCCGTCAACAGGAAGCCCTTGAGCCACTGGGAGACGTTCATTCCTGGACCGCGGGTCTGCAAAGGAAAGCGGGACATTCCCCGCGCTGGTTAGCATGACGTCGCCCAGTCGCGGCGCCTTCGCGGCCGCGGGGCGTCGCCGGTCACTCCCCGGAGCGTCGCGACGCCCCCAAACGCACCGAGACCAACAAATTACCTGTTTGTTGATCCCAACCTGCAGACGGCTGCCACAGTCAGCCATGCCATACCCTTCGCACGGGTAGCAGACGGTTACGTCACGCGCGACGCGCCAGCGGTCGCAGATGGTCACAGGACTCACCGCCTTGTGTCAGCAGGACGACGCGGCCAGCGGCGCCAGATTCGAAACGGGCGTCGGCGCGTCCTTGGCGGACGTCCCCGGTCCAGGGAGTCCTGCAAATCGAGAGGCGGTCGCAAATGAAGGCGGATTCGAGCGTGACGTGGCCAGGGCGTCTTCAAGGAAAACACTCCCGTCCCTTCGCCTGCGACCCAGACCGCGAACCAGGCGCAAAGGCAGCGTGACCCCTTCGAAGCAACGCAAAGGGCGATACTCCGCGCGTGGGCGTGCGCTACTCCAGGCGAGGGGCGCGGAGTAGCGACCAGTAGCGAGGCGGGATCGAACCTCAGCCTCAACAGCGACTTGCTTGGACCACTACGTCGCGGCGGCGCGGCGGCGCGGCGGCCTGCCTTTCACGGCTCCAGCCGTCCTTGCTGCGCGTCTCGTCGGGTCGTCTCCCTCAAGGTCCGCATGGCGCGGCAAAGCACGTCCTTAGTCCTTACTTCCGGCACCAGGCCGGGTTACCGCCGCCGCCAGCGCCAACCCCGCCGAGCACGCGGAACACCCACCACGCTCGCCTTGCAAGCCAGAGGTCCCACCCTGTCTCCGTTGCACCCAGTTGCACCAGGCTGGGTTCCAGCAGTTCCATAGCGCGCGAGTTCTACCCGCCCCGACCCGCCCCGCCCCACCCATTAGCCGCTCCCTCCAAATTGGACGGAATCGCCAAAGTGCTGTGAGCGAGGCTGTGAGGACGACTCGGCACGCTCCACCGCGTCCTCTCTGACCGCCCACTCCAGCTTGCGCTGCTGACTCTCCGAGCGGAGAATTCCAATTTTTCGGGTGGACGGCAGAGACCGCGAAGGATCGTTTCATCGCTCCGTCTCCGTCGCACTCATCTATATAGGGCTCTAATGTAGCGGCGTGAGGGGGTGCGAGAGGGCGACTGGCGGCACGCCCGCACCCGCCGCAAGACGAGCGCCGCGCCGAGATCAAGGAGGTCGCCATGGCTGTGGCCGCGGCCTGGCCCACAGTGGGCCAGAAGACCGGCGCAGGCGGCCAAAATTCTAGACGCGTTTTGAGCTCCAGTATCAATACACAGGACTCGAACCAAACGCGTGACCCCACCAATGGACTGCTCTCCGAACGAGGAATCCATTGGTGGGGTCACACGTCCGATAAGAGTCCCATTGAGCGACTCTGGAGCTCAAAACGCGTCTAGAATTTTGGCCGCCTGCGCCGGTCTTCTGGCCCACTGAACGGCCATGCCACGGCCATGCACGCTAACGAACGGGCCGTCGTCTAATTCGCGAGCTGGGCTTTACTTGTTGCGACTCGAGCATCCCTATCTCGCTAATTAATTCGCCCCCACACCACTGCCGCACGCCGCCACTGGTGAAACGCGTTAACCTCATTACGCGCCACTTTTCCAGTTTCCCGCCCACTGCCCCCCCCCCTCCCCCCCGGCCACTCGACAAACACGATTAGCGGATCAGACCGCCGCCCCGCCCCGCATTTCCTTCCCCGCGGCCAGCGGCCACCAGCGGCCAGGGGCGAGGATCTCCCCCTGAAACCTGATTATTAAATTGCTGCAGACTCGTTCCGAGAGTCGTTGTCGTCGCTATGTCTCTCTCTGGCGGCCATACGGCACGCCTCGTTAGTGCGACAGAGAGGGGCACAGAGCGATGAGAACTACACTTACCACTCATTGCGAACGCGCCGCTCGCGGACAGGAGCCTTGGGGCGGCCGCACGCCACACCGCGATTTCGCCCATGGAGCAAAAGGACCCGTCCAGAACACCTGACGTCACGCATCACAGACGCGATATCCCCTGCGGCCACCGCCACCACACCACCACTACCACCACCACCACGACAACAGACGAGGGGCGAATCACTCAGTGTTTTGGTGTACACATGAGTACATGAGTACGGGTGAGCACACCTCACAAAATTCGTAAATTTCACATTTTTAAACGTTTTTAGGCTTTAATTAGCGCTGCAGACGACATGCAACGCCAAATCGTGCTAAAAATAAGCAAATTTTGCCCTATTTAAACTTGTAAGTACACATGAGTACACTAGTTATTCACCCCTCGACAACAGAGCGGCCGACCATGACTCATCAATATTCGGATCGAGGCTCAGTCCCTCTCTAATCCTCCCACGTGAACACGGCGAACACGCGTGCCCCATTTGCCGTGCGCCGAGGCGCCGAGGCACACGCATCCATTCAACCATCCATTCCGATAAAAACAAACACTCGACACGTCACCGACCACAGAGAAAGTCGCCCCAGAAACGCCGCATCACGTCGGCCGGCTCGCCAACGACAACAACTCCGTGTCGCGAGTCTGGCGCACGCCATGAGCTCTAACAGGCTCTTCACCTTGACGTAGTGCTCGGCGTCGATGAAGATCGCCCCCATGTTGACCAGCGCAGGGCGAGGAGGGAGGCGTAGGAAGGCGCGCCACTGGACGCAGCGGTGTCAGCCTGGGTGCCTGCCGGCCGGTCGAGCGGACACTGGCATGGCGCAGCGGCGTGCGTGCCGCCCGTCCCGCAGGGCCGCCAACGCAACGGCAACGGCCAAGCAGCCAAGCAGCGCGGCTCCGGGACCGATTTCGACTCGGATTTCGACCTCAAGCGAACACTGCGCACGTCCAGGTGCTCTATCGACGAAGCACGCAGGGACGCGACAGGGAAGCCGAACTTGCCCACAAACCTGTCAATGAGGCAAGGCGAGCGACAGAAAAGTTGTTGACAAACACATCCATGCCATCGAATTTTCACCCCGGCCCGCCTAATACGTTCCTGCCAAAGTGGCAATCTTGGCTGCTTCCGGTCCGGGGGTGCTGTTTGCATCATGGGCCTCTGGGAGGAAGAGCGACCACGGCCAGGCCGCGGCGCCACTCGCATTTGCGGGGGTCATTTTTATGCAAATGTGTAAATACACAGACTTTAACAACTGGAGCACAGGGTGCGCCCCCTCCGGGCCTCCCCCCCCCCCCTCCAGCACGCCACCCCGTCGAACGCGGCCTGCCGCGACCCTTGCACTTTTCAATAACGAGATAACGGCCGGCAGAGTCCCCGCTGTCGCCGCAGGACCGGCGCCCGGCCGCCGCGTGTCAGGCGGTGGTGACCCCTCCCCGCCCCTCCGCCCCTCGTGCCCATTAAAGTCCATTTCCTCCCTGGAGCCTCCCTGGTCCACGGCAGCCAGGGCAGCGCGCCACCCACGGCCCGGCACCTGGCACGTCGCCGCCGCGTCCCCGCACGCCAGTGTCACGCTATCGAGGGAAATTTCCCACGAATCGGGGAATGAGAAAGGTCAAAGGAGAAAAAAATTAGCAAAAGGGTAAAATTGAGGCAATTTTTTCCTTCATTTGCTGGGGCCTTTCTCTGAAAAGTGGCCTAAAAGGGGGAAAAGGGAAATGTTTTGTTTGTCTGCGGGAAAAACTAAACATCCGACATGTGCACACTGCCGCCCGCGGTGTCACGACGCACGCCGCTCCCCGCTCGGCAGGCTGACCCCGAAGCCTCGCCTGCTGGCGGCCGGCGGCTGAAACGGGACGCCAACCGAATAAGCGGCTCGCCGGACGCGCACTTTACGCGTTGGCGCCGCTGCCCCACCGGCCTCCACAAGTGGATGGCACGTGCGCGGCATCGTCTCTCCTGCATTGCCGCCCTGGTCTCGCCCCGCGAATAAAACGGCCGCATCGCCATGCCGTCCGTGTCGTCCGCGCCGCTGCGCCCCGCCACGATGGAGGCCGCGGGGCCGCGGGGCGCAGGGCGCAAGGCGGCACAGGTGCGCGAGGCCCCCAGCGGCACCATCGCTCCGATAGGACTCGGCGATGTTCTCCACCCGTCCGGTCGTTCCCTACCCGATCGGCAGTCGCAATACCGGCGCATAATAGCTGCAGCTGCCTTCAATATCATATTACCTTGCACCGGAGCGCGTTCAAATTATTGGTCGCAACAAGAGTGAAGGGGAAGAGGGAGAAGAGAGGAGCGCCTCGGGAAGGGGATGGACGCAAACCTCCCCCCCCCCGCCCCCCTTTCCTCCCCCGGCGCACTGGGCTGGCCACGCCTCGCGGGGCGCGGCGGGCGGGGCGCAGCGTCGCGGGGCTGCACGGCGCGCCCCCTATAAAACGCGCGGTTGGGCGCGCGGAGGCCCATTGCTGTCGGCGGGAGGCCCAGAGCTTGAGGGCAGCCACCGAGAGTCCTCCAGAGCCGCCAGGAGCCACCGGGAGTCATCGGCACACCCAGCAGCCATCAGGAGCCACCCCAGAGCGACCGCAGGGCGACCGCAGGGCGACTCCACTACTCAAAGCCAGGTAGGTCACTGTCCCCCTCTCAGCTGCGAGTCAAGAGAGATTTTCAAAATCAACAAATAGCGGCAGCTATACACCTAAAAAAAGGGGGGGTCTTGTTTCGAAAACAATCCTCGCCAAGGGTTAGAGCCTGGCGTATTTCCATTATGATGAGCGAATGAAGACAAAATGTGAGTCCTCTCCAGCCACATCGAGTGCGAGCGCGCTAAGTGCTATACTGGGCTGGAGTTGGCAAACCAGCGACCTTCTAATTGCCGCCAGTTGATGGTGGCGCGACGGTCCGAGGCAAGACGAATGGTGAATGTTAATTGGCCGGGAGAGAGGTTTCCATGGGAGAGAGTCGCCATGCGTTTAAAGGGCGTGACGGCGACGGGCCGGGTGGATTATCTCTATCTCACTCAGGTACTTCAGCACTTCCCTGCGCCGAGTCATCGCAGCGAGAGATAGGCTCTGATCTATTGACCGTAGCTTTGGGGCCGTCTGTCAGGGTAGTAGGGTTGCGTGAAAATCTGGCATCGAAAAAGTGGACACATGTTAAAATACGGGTCTATGTTCCCTGTCCCAGATTCTCACTCCACCGTGTTCACTTCCTTGTCGCGCGACGCTTCGTCAACGCGCCCGACCAGCGCAGGGTGGGCCGTGCCGCAGTGCGCGGCGGTGTCGCGGGTTTGCCTACCCTCCGATACACAGGCGCTCCACGCGAGGCTCCAGGCGAGGCTGAAGGCCACGCCGGGCCGTTGCTGTTGTGGCAGCAGTGCTTCCGTCGCGCAGTTGCTCCCCGTTACTCATGGGGCGTTCCGCCGCGTTCCGCCGAGGCCAGCGGGGAGATTGAAGGCGGCTTTAACCGCTCCGCGATGACACGTTGTCACCGAGTCCCCCCGGGATTAGGCGCGGATTCATAACTCCCGGCTTTCCCGCAAAGTTATGCATGTATAGGCCGTGACTGCGATGCGGGTCATGGCGAAGGCAACCTGGCGGTGCGGTGCGACGCTCCCACCCCCATCCGTCGTCCTCAAGTCGACGCGCGCCCGCTGCGCACTCCGTTACAGGACGTTAGGCCCGCGTTATGTCCCTCCTGGGCAGCCACGCCATGGCCACGCCGTGCGCGTCGCCCCCGGGGAGTTCCACAGGTGGCGGCGGGACCGCGCGGCCACGCACTACACGGCCGCGGCGGCCGGGCGCGACGGCGCGAGACATACGCCGGGTCGGGCACCTCCAACCGGGACGCGGCCGCCTCACCTGCCCCTTTGGCGACTTGGAGGTCATTTTGAGGTGACCGCAACCGAGCGCTGCGTTTGACTCTCCATTCCGCCGCCCAGCGGGGAGAGCATTCGGCGAGAATGGCCGCGGACTAACGAGGGCCCCAGCCGCGCCCCTGTCATCAAACACGTCGCGTCAACGCGACGCTACGCGACGCCAGCGGCAGTGGTGGCGTCACGGCCAGCTGCGGGGGATGGACTCGCCGCGCCGACTCGCAAATCTGGGATCTGGGTGTCTCCCGTTCCGGGCCGCGCGCACGCTGCCCCTGAGAGACGTTGTCGCCGACCTTCGGGCTGGCTGATCCCAGCTGATGCCGAACCGTGCTTTCATCGCTCTGTCTCTCTCGCACTCATGGGGCGTCCCGTAGAGGTGCGAGAGAGACAGAGTGGTCGGAATGAGCCCCGTAGCCGCAGGGACAGGGTCCGCTGGGAGCCAGCCCCGCGGCCGCAGCTCGCGGTACTCTGCTCCCTGGAGTCCGTCGACCAGCCCTGCGGCCCGCCCTGCGGCCCGCCCGTCCCCCGGGCCGAGCTTTGGCTGCTGCACATGATTTAGTTGATGCCGCTGGCGGCGTTCCGCGGTCCGTGTTCGGCACCAAGCGTGGCCACTTGCCCACACCCAATATTTTTTTTCTCGAATCAAGTAAAATTTACTTGATGCAAGTAATTTTTTGCATTAACGTGCCAGAGTAAAATTCTGCGTTGAGTGAAGTAGCAATATTCTTGATATGATTAGAGTTGAATGAATGCAAAGCCTATTAGTATTGCTCTGACACTCAATTTAGCTTGAATCAAGTATTTTTAATCAAGAAAAATATTTTAATTGAGTCAAGAAATCATTTTTCTGGGTGCAGCGAGGGGTCGGTGGTCACCGCGGCGCTGCCTCAAGGCCGGCCGCAGTCCGCCGCGGCCGTCAAATCAACCCATAATTTATGCATAGCTTTTTCATTAACGCCGGTTGGACGGGCGGGGCGGGGCGGGTCCACCCGGTCACCGTGGTACACCGTCAGGGGCGGGCTGGGGAGGGAAGTGCTCACGCCGTGTTTGTTGGCAGGATGCAGTGCGGCACTCTCCTCGTGTTGGCGGTCCTGTGCTGCAGCCTGGGCGGCCTGGGCGCGCTGGCGCAGCGCGTCCCCAGCCAAGACCAGGTGACCAAGGCCCTGCTCGACCTGGACCGCATCTACTCCAAACGGTGAGCACGACGAGGGCCCCCGCCGCGCTGCCGGTCCCCCGGTCCAGCCCGCCCACGCCCGGCCGCCACACGTCGAGTCGCCATCCTCGGCATGCAAAACAGATGGGGCTGGGCCCAGCTGGACTCCCAGGCCGGACGCTTCGCCGCGCGCGAGCTGCGGGTTCGACTCCTCCCCATCCGGCTTCGGCTTTTCTCCCCGCCGCGCGGCCGTATGAGACACTGTCAGAGGGAGGAAGAGAGACGAAGCGAGGGGACTTGAGTAGCGAGAAGGCAGTCCTCCCATACCTCCTGCATTCACGACACGGCCTCAATAACACGCATGTTCTGTCTTTTTCCACCCCGCAGCTTACAGTCAGACGGCTTCAGGTGAGTGCGTCTCTCTCGCTCTGCGTCCACTTTGACTTTGACCCCGTCCCGAGCACCACCCTCGTGTCTCTGTCTGAGTGGTAACTCGAACACCGCGCGGCACCGAGTCCACCGTAAAAGTGCCGCCTTGAAATCTCAGGCGCCGGTGTTTTGGCTTTGTTTCCAAAGAGTCTGAGAAAATTTTTAAAGTTGAAAATTCCTTTAAAACCCCATGGACATCGTCCTGTTGGATTTCAAGGCGGCACTAGGGTCCCTCTGCACGTCTGTACCTGCACCTCCTGCACTGCATGCCACACTGTCATGTTCGTGTCATCGTCTTCTGTTTTCTTGTCACTGTTCATCACATTCGGGAGGTGAAGAAGGGTCTTGAGAACGCACGCGAATCGGTTCCCTCTCGAACGCACCCTGGCTTCGGGCCCGCTGCACGCCGCTCGCGGACAAGGGAGTTATGTCCTTTAATTTGGGTGTGGCGAGCCAGTGAGCCTGCCGCTGGAACAGCTGCGGACGCGACCACGCAGCGCAGCGCAGTCCACGCGGGGGAGCGACAAAAAAGGAGCCACCAACGAGACCAAAACCAGACCTGGCTTCGCATTTCAAAAGGCGACGGTGGCGGCGGTGCAGCGGTGGCGTTCGAGCGCTGTGATTGTCTGCGCGCACCCGGCGTCGGGTCGCGCCAGCGTCCACGCCGAGCTGTTCCTGGAGTCCAGCGTTACAGCCGGAAGTGCCGCTGTCTCGTGTGACTTGCCGTGGGCATCGCTCAACCCGCTCCACCCGTTGGTTGGCCCCATGCCGCGCGAACCTTGCCCTGCCCACGACCAAAACTTTAGGATGCAAACACAATTAGACCGTAGTAATGAATTAACTCGAAAGACGAGAGAGGAAAAAAGAGAAACAAAACACAGGGAAAAGTTTTAGCAACAAGCAAAGCGCCAAACCCCTCTGTTCCAGCGGATACCGCCGTTATGTTGTTTCGGGGGCACTTAGGCCGTTCCCAGGTGATTTTCGTGTCCTGGTTTCGGTATCGGTTTTTTATTCGCCGTTCGTCCCGGCCTCCGTCATCGTGAGCATAATCGCCGTGTTGCACTGTGTTCGCAGCGACCCCGGAGTCAAGGCGGGCGACGATCTGCTCAAGCTGAAGCAGGCCTACAAGCTGCTCATGCTGCAGGACCTCGACAACCGGTACAAGATGATCAACAGACCGCGGTAAGTTTTCACATACCTTTTCCTTTTTATTTATTTATTTATTTATTTATTTTTTTGAAAATAAGAGCGGGCGGAGCCGCCCCGCTGCCTGGCGGAACACAGAGCAGCCAGCTAGATCCGGTGGCGCCAAAATAAACTCATGCACATCGTTAGTTTAATTAGAGGCTTTACGCGCAATGAATGGCCTGGAGGCAACCTGGGGGCAGCCGCTGGAGGGGAGGCTGGAGCACCACCCGCGGGGCGTTCACCACCCGCCACGCCCCGCCCCGCTCCACCCTGACGACGTGACGCAGCGTGACTCCACGACGCCCTTCTATTTTGCAGGTACGGCAAGCGATCCGAGGCCCACCTGCTGGACCTAGGGCCCATCCCGGTGACCAGCGGGGACGAGGCGGCGCAGGCAAGTATGAAAATCAGAACCAGAGGGCTCCGGGCTCGCTTCGGAACATTTGCTTTAATTGGCTGCAGGGTTCGCTCTGTCTCTCTCACACTCGCGGGACGTCGCGTAGGAGTGCGAGAGAGACGGCGCCGTGAGTGGTCCGCGGAGGCCGAGCTCCCCGTCGTTGCTGAGCGTTGACCCGCGAGTGCTCCGCCGCCCGCCGCCCGCCGCCCCGCCGCCCCGCCGCCCCGCCCCTCCGTCTGACGGTGGCGGTTTTCATCGGAAACTTTCCGCCGTCGGTCGGATTAACAACTTTGGGGGAGATGGCTGGTTGCTGTTGGTGATGCGGCGCAGCGGAACGACACTTGACGCCGCTTTTCAATGCAGTTTTGGCGGACAGAAAACCGAGATACGCCGGGGATGGAGACGGCCGGCGCGCCGCAAGTGCCTCGTAACCCCCGCCCTCTTATTGCCGAGTTCGTCCGCGCTTCACTGCGCCCCCACTCCTCCGCCCTGCCACCGGCCCGCCTCAATAATTGTTTTAATAATAACAAATTTACTGGCCGCCGACACGATGGGTGCCGGTTTACGGCCGCGCGGGTTTCGTCGCCGCCAGAGCCGCGGCTAGCCGACCCCACGGACCGCGAACAAAAGAGCAGAGTTTGTGGAAGTTGGGGAAGAGGGACAGGCTGCTCACAAAAGAGCCCCTGTAACCCTAATCCAGCCGGCGGGCGCCTGGGAGGTAGGCAACGCGCGGCAGACAGCGCCGCCGTGTGATGCGAGTAGGCTACTCTCAGCTCCGCGGGCGCGCGCCGTGCAGTGTGGAGGAGGGACCCTCTGTGGGTCCCTAGTGTGGAGTGGCGGAGCGCGCTGTCGCCGGACGGAGCGGGACGGGGCGGGACGCCGCCGGCACAGAGGGGCGCATCGCATCCCACCGCATTCAGGACCTCTTTCTGAGAGGCCAGAAAGGAAAATTCAAAAGCAGATGCTTTGAATTTTTGTTTACTGTCGTGATACTAGCAACCAGCACTCTTTTCGACAAAGTGGTCCCGACTCGTTTCTGCTGCAAGTCAAGACTTCGGAGGAGAGCAATAAATTTTAATTGGTGTCCACCCGTGCAAAGGGTCCTCTGGCGGCGTGGCCAATCAGAGAGCGGCGAAACAGACGCGGCCAACCGAGGAGGGCGGTGCGGTGCGGGGCGGAGCGCCGGTCAAAAGAAATCCCAGGTACCCGTGGCTGCTAACGGCGCGGCGTTCATTAAACGAAGCTGCAGTCCCGGTGCGCCGTGCCATCTGACCTCCACTCAACAGGGCGAGGTCCTTCTTTCCGCCCCCGCCTTGCTGGCCGTGCTCCAGAGGGATTGCGCGCGGCGCGGGCGCCGGCCTCTCTTTCTCGCACGTCCCATGAGTGCCAGAGAGAAAGATGGAGGGGCAGCACAGTGGGCCAGAGGACCGGTGCAGGCGGCCAAAGCTCCAGACGCGTTTTGAGCTCCAGAGACGCTTAATGGGACTCGAATCGAACGTGTGACCCCATCAATAGATTCCTCGTTTGGAGAGCAATCCATTGGTGGGGTCGCAAGTTCGATTCAAGTCCCATTTAGCGACTCTGGGGCCCAAAACGCGTCTAGAATTTTGGTCGCCTCAACGGTCTTCTGACCCACTGTGGGCCGCCCGCGGAATCAGTCTGCTGGCCCGGACTCACCTTTGCAGCCTGGCCGCCCCCGCCCCGCCGACTAATAAGGAAAGATTTATATTGGCGGTCGTGCACGGGCAGCCCGCCGCCGCAGTCGCCTCGCCGATCCGAGGCCCTCCTTTGAGGAGCCACCGCATCGCGCCGCGCTCGCCACACAAAAGCAGGTTGGCTCTTTTGTTGCGGCCGACGTGGGGGCGGGGCGGGGTGTAAACAGATCTAGACATGACATTTAATTTACCCTCACGGCGCGTCGGCGGCGAGCCTGAAACGCGTGCGCGACAGTGCCATTAATGGTGTACGGCGGCGTGGCGGTAAGCCCTTCCCTCCCCTCCCCACATATCTGTTGGCAGCATATCAACTGTTCCAGTTTCATATTGAGAGGGTCAGAGTCATTACCACCAGCATGTCATTCTGCGCGCTTCTTTCTGTTCCTGAAATTAAAAAAAAAAAAAAAACCGTTATACAGCTTTGCAAGGTCAAGAGTGGAATTCCCTGAACTGCGGCTCGGGACTTGGCCGTCGCTCCGCAAAGAGCCTCGCAGCTCCCCATCGCGGATTCTCATCGCTTCTTCTCCTGTCCGCCAGATGGAGCGGGTAGAAAACCTGATGTGGCCCCGATACACGGACCGCAGGTGAACAAGTCGTAGAGGGTGTCTCCGGGACGCTGTCCCGCCCCCCGTGGCTGCCCTCGGCCCGCCACGCCATCTCACAGCACCTCCGCTCCGCACCACCAGGACGTCAGCGCTCCTGCAGGCTGTGACCGTGCTCGTTTCCAGTTCTCCTCTTCTTTTCCCGGAGCGAATCCCATCTCCATACTATTGCCTCCTCTATCTGTTCCAATAAATTACCGCCGCAGTCGGGATGGAAGCTGCGGCCTTCGGCTAGGGCCTCTTGCGCCAAGGCGGCTTCGTGTTCACTTGGCCGAGCCTCGCCAAACCTAGAGTGAACCACGATGCCCGTCCCTATGTACAGTGAAAAAATGTATACTTGTTACTTACTGAGCAGATTAAACTGATGGAAGATTTGGCGAGAATTGGGTGGTCTTGGTGATTGGTTTGAGAGGAGAGTGACAGAGTCATCATGGTTAATGTCGCACAGTAATGACGTTTTATTTCATTCCTAGTACACTTCCAATCCTAGATTCAAATTGGTTGCCAGTTACATCTATGATCCAGACAAGTTGCACTGATGAATCACATTTTTTAAATACGCTACAGTAAAAAAAGTATATTTTATATCACAGCCAAAGACAACAGACATGCAAAATAACGCTTCATTAAAAATTGGAATGAAGCAAATCTCACCAATTGGTAGAACAGAAATAAAGGAAAGGGGGTCAGCAATATTCCACTTATGTGTAGAACTTCAGCAGAGTTTGGCCCTCATTAGCGCATAGCATGCCGAAGCTATACTTCAATCTCATGTCAATTCAGAATTTGAGTTTGATCAGCAGTCAAACAGTAATGATGTTGCTATAGCATTACAGATATATTGTATGTGGTACAGTACACTAAAAAATAAAGCCAAAATATCAGCAAGTTAAATGAGAGACAAAAAATAAAATAGAAATAAGAGATTCTTACAGGAAAACCTGACTGATCCCGAATGAAATGTATAACATTGAAAGAGTGGTTTGTATAAATTTGTAGTCAGACAACTTGGTCAGAAAAAGTATGAAAGCATTAAAATTGATGTGAAAATTACTTAACACACAGCTACACCATCAAATTGTTATTATATGTACACAGTGTTTACATTGGTTTTCAGTAATAGTTATCAAAAAAACATGATCTATACACACAACACAGATTTACAGAAAGCACACCTCATTTATCCCTCACATATCACATTCCAACAATTCATTACAACAGCAAAAGCAAGTGCTTCATAAAACATTCTACAATAAAACTCTGGAAAGTGCATCAGAAACAGTTGGTATTGACTGCCAAGTTATTTATCACAGCAACACACTACTACAAAATGACCATTAAAAGACGACTAAATTCATGGGAGACATTTTGTGCAAAGACATTCATTTGAAACTAACCATAGTTAAAACATCAAAGATGTATCTCCTATTTATATCATAACAGAAAGAAGCCACACCTCAGGGTTGTTCTTAATCTATGTGGCAACCAGTGGCAATCAGGCGCAACCAGCTGGTATTTTCTAGTCTTTGGATAAAGAGGACACACAGCGTTAGGCTGATGTTCTTAGTTTTAATTTATTGGCTTACACCCATATAGTTGATGGAATTTATTATTATTCATATTAATAAACTTCTATATCACAAAGCTACAGCTGTCCAGTTGCTATCATGTGAGTAATTGCAAATTTGTCTTCAGTAGCCCTCATACGGGTGGGTGTCATGCGCCCTAAAGAGGGGGAAAAAAAGAGAAAATTGTTACAGGGTGTAACAATATGGGTTCAGGACAAGACAAAACATTGAGAGATAAATATTTTCTCCTTGCAAGATGCTTCAAATTTAAATGAATAAGGTGAGTTAAATACACATGTTTACCAACCTGCCAGGCCCCGAGGGCAGCCGAGGTCACTGCATGCTACCATATTTCCGGCTGGGAGACCAAACATTTCCTTCACCATCAACTCCAAAATCTCTATTGAGTGAGTTCACAACAGCTTCTCTCAAACGTTCTCTGAATGTTTTGTATTCCATGTCCCCTACACCATGGCCAAAATCAAAATCTGCTACTTCCACAGTAAATCTAGAAATGATTCAAGACACATCATTAGGGAGTGTGAGTCAACCTCATCATTTCTTTGCAAAATACGTAAATAAAATAAAAATCAAACAAACCTCTTGCGTCTTTGAACGTAATAAGCAACTCCAAAGACAATCAGAATAACTGCAACCAGACTGCAGACAACTGGGACAACAATGACAGAAAGCTGGGCATGCTTCTGGACTGTAAAAGAAAGGAAACTGAAAGTAATCAAAGAATATATGAGGCAAAAATGGCCACAGCTGAATAAATGTGCCCTTACCTTTGTACAATATAACACTGATAGGTTTCACCACTTTTGAAACATCATTGCTGACTATGACAACAACTGTGTAATTTTTATAAGAGAAATATCCCGAAATATTGAATTGACATGTCTCAGTAACAGTAGGCACTTCAGGACACTCTTCATTGCCTTAAAATTGAAACATCATGAAATAAAACATAAATGCTGAATAAAGGACAACAATGAACAGCAAATCACTCAACTTGGCAAAATGACTTACCAGTAACATTGTAATCTGCAGCTGTTTTATAATAGCAATAACTGAAGTTTCCAGAGCCACGACACATGACTTGCAGGTCAAGCAGATTGTAGGGCTGGAGCCAGTCTGTACCCTTGAATGTTATGTTTTGAACTGGAGCTGCATTTGACAGAAAGAGCATAAGAAAAATAAGAATACTTCAAATTGTTCTTTTAAAACTAAAAGAAGTTTAGGGAAGACTTTCTAGAAATAACTCTACCAACCTTTTACATTAATCTGGTGATGGAAATAACCGTAAGTCATTTTGGGGTCTGGAGGAATTATTGAAGAATTCAAGCAAACATATGGAACGTGGATATGAGACAAATTCCTGGTGGTTTGTCCCTGAGGAATGCCCACTTCATTTGAATTTAGAGATGCATTGAGAACATTTTTCAATGTTGAAGGAAGAGTTGTTGAAGAAGATGTGGTGACAACTGTGGTTGTGCTTGGGGCAGGAGTTGTTGTGGTGGTCGTGGTTGTCGTTGTGGTGGTTGTCGTTGTAGTGGTGGTTGAAGTGGTGGTTGTTATTGGTTCAAATGATACAGCAACCAAGGCTTCAACACTGTGATTGACCCCAACAGTTCCATATGTGTAATTAAAAGTGAAATCACTTGATTCACCATAAAATGTACAATCGATAAACCTGAAAGGCATAGAAACAGGGAGTGAGTGAACAGGTCCCCATCATTCAAACAATTAAGAATGACATGCTCTTACCAATATGTTGCGACCTGAGTGGCATTCTTCAAGAAATTCCTATCAGCTTCTGAAAGGACTATTTCATGTTCAACTTGAGTGGCATTTGACACAAAATTATGAAAAATTGGCTTATCTTGAATAAGTTCCATCTTCCCATTTAAGAAACCTATAGGAGATATAAATTACAAAGTGGACAAACTGGGCAAGAAGAAAAGGAGAGCTGGCAGACAAACAAACCAGTTATGTTAAATGATGTGCGCCTGCTCCCAATTTCCATCCAGAAGAGGTATTTAAATTCATCAACATCAACTTCGACCTCATATTCTCCAGGATAATATTTGTGTGGATAGCTAACATTCCATGTCGACTTGGGCTGATGTGTCTCATCCTGATATGGGACAAAAAATGATTACAATCATACAAGTGCATTATGTAGTAAATTCAGATATAATATCTATCTACTGACAGTCCATGTGTGAGGTTGAAGTGTGTTGTCTCTCCAGTTGAACCGAAACTTTCCTTCCGGACGACTTCCATCCGAAGCAAATAGCTCTGCTTGGAAGGTTATTGATCCTCCTTGGACAATTGGTCCATTTTGAGTTATCTCAACAACATAATTTCCTGCCACTGCAATGAGATACATTGAAAGTACATTAATGACAGTGATTCACAGACACACTGACACATCTTTCTATACCAAAAGCAAAGACTTCATCCTGAATTAATATAGACTACTCATTCATAATCCTGAAAACCAACAAATGACATGAGGCTGAACTCTAATAGGAGAACTATGTCTACCCTGGTCTGTCCAAGAGCAAACGCCACTTCTACGAGATCATAATCACATAACCTCAACTAATGCAAAAATAAACCAAAATTAACTATCACAATTACATAGGAGATCCAAATTCAGATAAAATTCATGACCAAGGTGGAATCGCATGGATTAGGGTACAAAAGAGTAATGAAACTACCATTGAGAGCCGTAATGCGATTTTTGAGAAGGACGGAAGGGTGGTACGGTGACGGATACTTACCCTCAAAAGCAAGGTGGCACAAAATAGCCGAAGCCACAAGCGTAAACCTTGAGGATGACATAGGTGCTAGTTGATTTCTCGCATTACAGTCAATCAAAATGATTGGACACGAATACAATGACTTATACCCTAATAAAGCGACATTCTCACTCCCAACGGACGCCTAAACAATAACAAAACTGTAGTTGCGTGTGGCATCCGGTAGGGTGCGCTGGGCTGCTGCGCTGAGCTCAGCTGTTGGTGGATTGTGGGCATAAAAAGGGGCCGTGGCCGTGGGCTGAAGCGGCTTTTTACTCATTGTACAATTTCCATCAGTCCTTTGAAACCCATCGCTGCGCTCCTTTTGCAGCTATTCCTGCGAGCTCTGTTACGTTCAGTCAGTGTCATCCATTTATAGAACAGCTTAGTCAGAGTGGGCGACTCGAAATGGTGCTAACCTCTGAAACGCCGCCAGTTCCAGTTTGCGTTGTCAAAACAGGGAATAAAAATTGTAGGACTCTTCTATGAAAGCCCTTTAAACATTTATATCTACGTGAAAGTTGGCAATATTTGCTGTTCAGGCTAATAGTTGAGTTGTCAGTACTCTCAGTATTTTATCTTGCACGCATAATGTTTGTAGGGACTGGTGGGGATACCTTTGATTGCTTTGGTGGATTTAGTGAAACCCTTACCAATATTTGTGAGAATTAATTTTATTTTCCCGGGTCTTTCTGCTGAAGGTTCTTTGAACTGTCATTGCTCAACATAAATCTTCACAATGTCAGCAAAGGATAAGGACAATAAACCGCTGCGGCGGTTGAAGCAGTTTTTTGGAATTAAAGGAATAGGTACTTGCCTTGTTTATTCTTAGCTATACTAGTCCTAATAGAAATCTGAAGCTTACTGTAGGAGAATATTTCCTTATGTTACAGCAACTCTAAAAAGTCGTCAGGATTTTATATTGGCTCCTGATGTGGAAGCTCAGCTGCGCAAAGACAATAATATGAACCATAGGATAAGAGTTCTCAGAGATCTGTGCGAAGCTGTCAAGGAGAACAGTGTTGAATATGTAAGTCTTTACATACAATCAGCTAAAGTAATGTAAGTTGTCCTTTTCATTCTTTAATACCTCTGATTTTCAGGGTGATATGGAGAAACTAAGGTTGCTCATTGAAGATTTATTTTTCCCTGACACACCTCGGGAATATCGGCAACAAGGCTACGCTTTCTACCGGTGCCTCATTGCTGGTCAACATGATAGATTGCATAAAATGAGATTACACATTTTTGACATAATCAGAAACAATGATAAAAATAATGATGTACCGGAAGATGTTGCCAGCAGGTTGGTTATTTTTGTTTAGTTTTATTTTGGTGTGTGCAGTCTTGTGAATGTTGTTTGATTCATCGGGTCTGTGTAGATTGGATTTGCTGAATGCATTGACTGACAACGGCAAAGTTATTGAGCATCTTGAAGAAAAAATGGGTCATTTTTTACTATCTTGGATGCCAGCTGTTGTATCTGTCAGCAAAACTGAAGAGTTTTTAGGTCTTCTGGTGAACGTTGTCAAATACAATGCAGCTTACATGGATGATGATGTCATCATGTTACTCGTGCAGTATGTACCCCTTATGTCTGAAACATCTTCAGCTAAGGTGTTTTTTTTATGAAGTCATGTGGGTGTATGTGTTACTAAAACAATTTTGTTTTTCACAGACATGTGTGCTACCTGTGTTGCTGGGTCTCCTCTAGAAATGTTGTGATGGGATGCCTTCAAGTACTTGATACTGTGGTCCGATATTCAAATCTTCCGTCAGAGTCATTGCTAGATTTTGTTAGTGCCTTGTGCCGTACTGTAAACATTGAAGCATACTGTCAGGAAAGCTGGAAGGTATTGTTCTATTTTTTAGCCCACTTCTTTCGTCTTGTAAGCAATTTTCTTCTTCAAAATATTGTTGTTTTTAATTCCCATCTTTTCCTTTAGATAATGAGGAATCTTCTTGGTACTCACATGGGTCATGCAGCTCTTTACACAATGTGTAGCATTCTCCAGAATAAAGAGGATCAGGGGGACTCTGGTCTCATGCGAGGAGCTGTGTTCTATATAAACATGGGTTTGTGGGGTAATAAACGAGTCCCAACATTAGTGTGCACAGAAACATCAGTTCTCCCATCATTACTCCAGGTACTGCCCTAAATTCTCCTTTTTATAAAATCTTTTTCTTTTTTAATTTTTTTTTTTTAAATCATATGTTACTTTTTCTGTCATTTTTATCTCCTTTCTGAAATTTTTTATGTAGGCTGCATCTGCTGGAAAGTCTGTAGTTGTGTATGAGGTCATGCTAAGTTGTCAGCGTCTGGTAAACAAATATGGTGTAGAGCTTCAGGATCCTGCTTGGGATTTGTTGCTCTCAATTCTTGAAGCTGTTGTTAAACACATAGGTAAGACTAGGTTCCACCGAATGAAATTCCTAATAATTGGCAAAAATTTATCTGGCCTTTTTTTCTTTTTCAAACTTTTCAGAGGTTGCAGAGGTATCACTGCAACCATCTTCTTACAATACAGCACTAGTTGGCAAACATTTACATGAAACTTTATGTACTATAGAAACTTTATATGAACTTGGTCAGTTCCAAGGCTCTGCACGTCGTGTGTTTGAATTGATTGAGAGGTGTTCCCCTCACAGACCTGTAAGTAGGAGTTACATTATCATTAATGTTATACTTCCATGTATTGACTGGTATCTATTTTCAGGAGAGTTCAGTGATGAGATTGGTAACATATCTTGCAAGTTCAGTTGAACCTACACGTCACAAATGGCTGGCCAAATTGCATGCACTTCTAGAAAAGTTTTTTCGATCTGAAACAAGAACAAATATTCGTGTCAAAGTGCTTCGTGTACTTGACAAAGTCATTCAAACTAACAGGTATATATTTGAAGAAAAATAGCGGTGTATACATATGCAAGTATTTGCATGGATTTTTTTTTTTTTTTCAATATGTGGTTGACTTTGTGCTTGCTTCTAGAGCTGCATATGAAGACGAACTGATAGAGCAAGCTGTTGTTCCATTCCTTGCTCATATTGATCAAGACCAAGATGTGGCTGTAAGAAATGCAGGTGCTGCACTCCTCATAGATCTTTGTCTGCAGTGTGACACCAAAAGATGTCTTGAGCTTTTAGACATTTTAGAAAAGGTGAGGAAAGCCTAATAATACCCATTAATTACCAATTTTATTGGTTCAAGACATACTTTTTCTAATCTGTCCTATTATTATTTTTTATGTACACGGCAGCTTCTGAACCGTCCGTTTGAAGCAGGGAATGACCTGGAGGTAGCCGACACACTGACTGTGGCTAAAGGTGTTGTGCACATCTTTGTTGCTAAGATGTATCAGTTACCTTCAGGCCATGCTATTCACGCTTACAAAATACTTGTTAATCACCTGGATTCCCACTATCGGTCTCCACCAGTTTTGGAGCACCACTCTTCAATTCGTCATGTTGTAAGTCTACCCCTAAGTTAACCAACAAAATCCTTAATACATTTTTTGTACTCTTGAGGAGATTGTTGCATCATGAGGGAACATTTTCCAGATCTTTGAATGCTTTCTGAGTATTCGGGCAAACTCTGCCTACCAACTTGGTTACCCTGGTGGAATGAAAGCAGAGCTGGGCAAGCCGTTGATTTTCAGCCCCTACCTTGGAGTTGATCACAAGCACGGTGAAAGGACCGGAGGAGCTTCTTCTCCTCCCCCTGTGAGCCCTGCCCCAACAGCCCATGTACCATGTGTGTTCACAGCATTGTCCTTGACTCATGCCTGTAAAGCCGTCATGAGTGGACTCAAAAATGAGAGAGGTATTTACTTCACTTCTTTGTAGAATTTTATTATAAATTTTTGTCAGACTTAGTGTTTTATTGCTTTGAAATTATTTCGTGTTTTGCAGATTGGAAAGTTCTTCATCTTATTTTGACGCAAGTGCCTGAAGTAATGAAAAATAAGGCATTGATCCTATCTCGTCATGCTAATGACATTGACCTGATGGCAGCATCCCTATGCTCTATAGTGACCACAATGGTAAGAATTTTTATGAAAACGGACCCTTGCATTTTAATGGAGGTGTTGGTTTTTCTTTTTTACTTTGAGGACCGCTGAAATACATTGTCTGATTTTTCTTTGTTGCAGCTAAATGACAGAAACTTGCCTGATTCACTCCGCAACACACCTGGTCCGAGATTCCAGAGATCCGAGTTCCTGAGCTACCTATACCCAGTTTTAGCATCTCTAGCTTCATATCATAATCATTTGGAGCTAAATTATCAACGCCGGCTCATTGTGAATCTTGAACATGGTTGGTATTGTTTGTCATTTGTAAGAAAAGGTTCTTTTTCATTTCAGGGTCTTTTTTACTTTCACTAATACTCTCAATTTCAGGTCTTCAATCTCGATGTGCAGCTCAAGTTGTCTCTGCTTTAACCACATGTACACTAGAGATGAAAGATGCAATGTACAAACTGCTCCCTGAAGTCTTATTGAACCTCTCCAAAATATCAGACACTGTTACAATTGCTCTGCCTATCCTTTCATTCTTATCAAGTATGTCATCTATGTTAGTTACTTGGTAGAAATGGTTCCATACCAAAAATGCTCTATTTTTACCTATAATTTTTCTTCCTGATTTCTAGCACTGACCAGGCTTCCTAAAGTTTTTGCAAGTTTTGTTGGTGACCAGTACATGTCGGTGCTAGCCATCTCATTGCCTTACAGCAATCCATTTAAGTATAACCACTTCATAGTATCTTTGGCTCATCATGTAATAGCAGTGTGGTTCTTGAAATGTAGGCTGCCATTCAGGAAGGACTTTGTGAAGTTTATCACCACCGTAAGAGAAATGATGAACTGTTTTCTCATGCAATATTTTACATTCAATTCCTAATTTTCATCCCGTTTAATGATGGTTTAATCACTGCAGGGGTTGAAAGCAAATGTATCACGTATGCCATTAGATGAGGGACCAATGTTAAGGCAAGATCCCTTAAAGTTAGATCTCTTGAATGAGGATTCCTCCAGTAGAAAACGAAGTTCATCTTTGACTGAACAGGTATGATGGGGCTTCCAAAAAATGTCTCTTACTTTCATGACATGAATAATACTATTGCATCTTATAATTCTTGTTTTCAGGGAAGTCGAAGGCGTACAACAGGATCTAGATTGGACACTCGTATTGTAGATCTGAAGCCAGCGGATGAATCACTTTCGTTATTTCACACGGAGCTTACTGAAACTTGTATTGATTTAATGGCCAGATACACGTTCTCGACATGTGCTGCTATGCCTAAAAGGTTTTTTTTCAATATCAATACTACTAGCTTTGAGTATGTGGGAAACCTTCCTTTATGGAGTGACACCACTGTTTTTGTGTTCTAGATTGCCAGCAGTGCAGAGTCTACTCAGTGGCGGCCAGTCAATGACATGGCTTGTTGGTAATAGACTAATCACAGTCACTACAAGTGGTTGCAACCAGAAGGTCAAGCGTGATGGGCTTTGTGATAAATGCCTCTCATCATGCCGTATTGAATCGGGTAAATTTGTTGTTGAAAGGCACTCTTTACTTTTGTTTATTGTTTGATCTTATCTTCTGAGAGAGTATTTTTCGTTTCTGTTCATAGATCCTGCTACACCCACAGAGGGGTCTATGTTTGACTTGTCAGGCAGCAGTTCCACTAGGGCTGATCAACAAGGCAAAGCTTCTCTTCAGCGAAGTAATAGTGTTGATGTAAGTTGTCAGTGAAACCACTCTTTTGATCCAAAGCCTGATTTTTATCTTGCTACTTGAATTTTCTGCATGCAGGTTACAGCAACTTTGAGCCGAGATGAAAAATCAGCAGGAAGTGCTGCAGCTTCCTCATCTGCCGGCGGTTCAATCCGCAATTTACCTCTTCTTGTTCAGGTTCCACAAGGCAGCTCCAATAATTTGGCACCTAATGTGAACTCTCCTACTGATGAGCATAGGAGACTGTCGGGTTCTCTTGAAACAATGGACACTGAATCAAGTAAACTGGACCAACTAATTCAAGGTATGGAAACCAATAAGTTTTCTTCTTGCATTGAAATAAGAAACATACTAACTGTTTTACCCTTACTTCTTAAAATCAAAAATAACAGGTGTTGAACGCATTGAGCTACAGGACAAATTGCAATGTGCTTGTTGGTGTAATGGTTGGGCTGAAATATATGTTCGGAGACCTACAGGTACTTCTATTCCTTCCATAGATTACCTTTGTCCATTTACTCTTGATTGTCCCGATTACGTTTGAGTCATATTAAATTGACTTTGCTTTTTAGGTGATATGTCATGGGTCATGAGAATTCAAAACCAAAATAGTTCTCTAGATTTGTCAGATGTGCCCACACTATTTTTGCCTTCATTAATTAAACGCGATAACTCTGGAGCTGCCTTTTTGGGTCCCCCTGACAAAATTGGAGTGGATGTAAGTTTTGTGCAACTTATTGACTTAACTTTTTCAACAAAGCTATTATGACTAAAATTTTCTTTTATTTGCATTGCAGGAATCAGCTGTGCCTCCCACTGATGAAAACCCAAGCAATAATGCGCCAGCAACCCAGCCAAATAGTGTCCTGTCAGAACCTGTGAACATCCCAGCTTCTCCTGTTCGCAGAAGCCCATCTAGACAGAGTTCCCGAGACAGTTTAGATGAAGAAGAGGAGGAAGAGGGTGACCCGGAGACTGAGATAGATGGCATGTTTTCATTCAATATCTTTAAATGTGGAATGTACATTTAAGTCAAAATGTGTTGTTTTTACTAATTTGCATGACTTTTCTCAGATGGCAGTGGGCGTGCAAGAAACCCAGTACGCAGGTCTAATTCAAGTCCAGAAATGAGTGCTGGATGGAGAAATCCATTTTTGTTATCTTCTGCAGCTGATAGAGAGAAAATGGAGAAAATGACTAAACCATCTTACACAAAGGATTTGAGGTTTGTTATGTGCTTCTGTTGACCGCAAACTTTGGATTTGTCACATTTTACATTTTTGTAATAATTCATGATTCTCTAGGGCCAATTGTGAAGCTATACCTGAGGAGATTGCTGGACTAGGAACCACACCACCATCCACTTCTCCCATCGTCCCTCGTTTCCCGATCAATGAGGCGAGTCAGAAAACTTTACCTCAGACTAGTGCAGTGACCATCACAGACAAAGATGTTCGATCCTCACCAGTTCCAATTGGCTCTTCAATAGTATGTACCCAAATGTACCTTGTCTTGGAAATGTTTTCTATTGCTTTGACTTCTTGTAAAAGTTGTGCTATTCCCTACAGGATGCCTCCAATGTTTCTTCTAATGCCTTGACTGTAGTATCAAACCCAACCACTGCATCATCTCCATTGGTGAACTCGTCAATAGCTGAGGCCTCATCGCAGCCTCCAAGTGCGGGTGGTATCCATTCAACTCCACCCCTTCTCCTCCCCTCCACACTGGCCACAAAGCCACCATTATCTCCAACACAAACACGACATGCAAATGACCCTGAATCAAAAACTAAAGCAAGTAACTCGGCTAGCCCTGGCGTTGCTGCCAAGGAAAAAGTTTTGACAAGTGGCAGGTTGTCCAGTGGAAGTGGCAGCAGTAGTGTTGGAGGAAGTACTTCAAGCCTTGACAGCAAAGCAAACACGGATCAATTACAGTTGCAGCTAGACAGACGTGTTCAACAAACATCTGCCCCAGCTTCACCAACGACTTCTCATGCTCATCATCTGAGCGCGAGTGCTGAAAGGGTAAATTTTCTTCGTGGTCATTCAGTATGGTCTTCATGTTTCCTTAAGGTGTTTTTAATGTTAATGAGCACCACTTTTATTTTACTCAGATAAATCGGGACGATGGGAGTCTGCGACAGGATCCGGCTGCTTTACCACCATTGTCGTTTAAAAGAGACAGAGGACACACTATCTCTGTAATGAGTCCAGTACGGAAGCCTAAGCTTGATTTAGATGCAAAACGTAATAAAGCTAATGCAAACTCTCCAAGAACAAAAGAAAATTCACAACGTTCAAGTGTCAATCCGAAGTATGATTTCAACCATTACCATCTGTTATCTTACTTGAATATGAAACCCTCATATAACATTGACATTTCTTTTCCAGCCTGATTTTTCTTCAGCTGTTTCATTCATCTTACTTTGGCAACACAACAGAGAAACCTCTTCTTGTTTCGAATAGCGCTATGCTTCAACGATCAATCAAAGTGCTGGATCTCACTCCTCCTTATGAAACTCATCAGGTATTTTTAAACATAAAAAAGCACACACACATAGACAACTTGCACTTACTTTCGCTCTGATGTTATCTTTGGTAAATGACAAATCTTGTTTTTTTTTTAAAAAAAAATCAGGTTGGTGTGTTGTATGTAAGCAGTGGTCAAGTGAACAATGAACAGGAAATCTTAAAAAATACAACCGGGTCACTTAGATACACTGAATTTTTACAAGTAAGAATATGTGTTAATTAATGACTAACATGTTTTCTGTTGATTTGTTCCACTTGGATTAATTTTTCTAATGCTGACTCTTTTCCTGCCCTATACAGAGATTGGGGTCTCTTATCAGTTTGGAAGATCCCGACCCTCATCTGTTTCTGGGTGGTCTAGACCCAAATATAGATGGCAAATTTGCTTACTTTTGGCAGGACGATGTTACACAAGTAAGATTCAGTTTTCTTATGTGGAGTTTACATAGGACAGGTTATTTGAATTGTGTGATTCAAATGCATGAAATTTGCAGGTGTTATTCCATGTTGCTACTCTGATGCCTACCAAGGACAAGGACCCTTCATGTACTGACAAGAAGCGTCACATTGGAAACAATTATGTTACAATAGTTTTCAACGAAAGTGGGGAAGACTTCAGTATACAAACTATAAAGGTAAATTGCACTCACATACATCTTAATCATAACTGTAGCCACTTTTCTTTTGTAATATATTGAAGCTATACTAAATCAAAATCTAACTTGCAGGGTCAATTTAGCTATGCATGTGTAGAAATTCAGCCCCTGGACCATGGATCGAATCAAGTAACTTTGCGAACCCGCGATGAGCTGGCTGAGTTAGGTTTGACAGGTGAACCTAGAGTTGTATCAGATTTAAACCTTGGAATTCTTGCCAGGCAACTTGCTCTTCATGCTAATGTAAGTTGTTTTCCTAATCTTCCCCTTTTGAAACAATAAAACTACATTTCTTTATATTGATTTATTTTTTTACAGCTGGCATCTAAAAGTCTTCGAGGAAAATGCAGTGGCAATATCTATGCCTCCAACTGGCTAGAAAGACTCCGAGCTATCAAAAGAATGAGAGCGAAAATTCTTCAAAATCTCTCAGACGAAAATAGTGGCTCAGCCAACCCAACTAATGGTACCAGCTCTTCTGTTGAATCGAGTAGCCGCGTACACCGTAATCTGCCCGATGATTTTACTGACTACACATAATCTAACTAACAACTCGCTTTACTATTTTTGTATGATCTGCAAGTTCCCTTGAATATGATGAATGAATTGTCTTTCTTTTGCTGCCCTTCTAGTCACAAAGATATTGTTCCCTTGAACTTAGATTGAACCTGAAATCAGTACCCTCACACATATGACATCGGTGTATATTCATATATATAGTATATGTAAATTTTATTCACATCAGATCTTCTGATACTTGTTATTAATTTGCTCTTTGTATATTTTTTATGAACAATGTGATCATCTATATGCAAAACATTATGCTGCTTACATTTGTTAAAAGATATTGTAGAGTGTTTGTCTCAGTGAGACCTTAAAATTGACTAGAAAGTACCCCCATTTGTAAAACCATGGAACTCTATTTATTTATCTAAACTTGAATTATGCCTCTATTTGCAAGTAAGGTATCTTGTGGGCATAAATGTTATAAAAGACTGATAATTGAAGCCTTCTTTCTGATATTTAGTTAGAAAAGGCAGCTATTGACTTCTGCTGTGATTTTTCCGTTTCTCCCCTTTTATAATGAACCAATTGGAGTAAATCTTAGATATGATAGGTGGGAGGATATGCTTCCCCCACACCTATCGCCTAGGTATCACAAAACAAAACATGAATTTAAAAAAAAAAAAAATAATTTAAAAGGTTCTCTGGTTATTGACAAGTTGATTATGTTTTTTTTAAATTCTTTTTTGGATGGACTTTGTGAGTAGTATTAATTATCCTCCTTTAGAGCATAGAAAGTAAGAATTTTTTTAATGAACCATGTTTAGGAAGCTAAATAAGTACATTTATAATGCATTCAAATTGTACTTATGAAATGAAGCCTTTCGGAGGTAGTGTCTCTTCTGCCCTCATTACTTTCTCGAATGATTTTTGGCCATGAATCTGTTATATTTATGTAAATATTACTGTGATGCTGCAGCCCCACTTAAGTAAAGAATGGCATGCTCATTCTACTCCTTCAAAAAAATAATTTAAGTGTGAATTTTATGTAGAATGTTGAATGGTGGTAAGTGTGCTTCATGGCCTGTTTGAACAAAGCTCAGGAAATTCAATGAGGTGAGGTATATCTCCCTAAAACTGTGCAGGAGATCTCATTCATGTGTGTATATATGTATGTCTGGTCTATGTTGTATGTCTTCATTGTAATTATTAAATAATTTACTATCGACATGAGATGTAATCATTGAGCCATTTCAATTTACGGAGGTCCTCCTATCTATTCATTCGGTTTTTTTTTTTTTTTGTTTTTTTTTTCCCCTACCATCCAGCACCTTTGTTTTGATCGATTCCTGCTCAACGAGGATGATGAGCCCTGTGTCGTGAGAAAGAGGAGTGGCTTCCCATTGCCTCGTCCATGAGTCCCATGCCTCATCCCGAAAAGGGCTGGGCCGCGCGGGCCGGGACTAGCCGGCCGGGATCGGCGGGATTTGCTGCAGGCGGAGTGGGGGAAGCCCAGCTGATGGCCGGCCGGCTGGCCGGGGGATCGGTGGGGAGGGGAGGTAAACAGAACAGGGGCTAGAACGGAATGCCAAGCTCAACTTCAGTAGTGGTTGGGTGCGCTTCAGCGGCAGCAGCGAGTTGGAAAGATTGCGAAGCCCGAACCAGCTTAGCCTGATAAAGCGGCCGGGCCGTGTGCTTCGAAGTGCGCGGTGCGCGCCGAGCCGAGCGAGTCGCAGCCAGCGTTCGATCCGCAGCTTGGCGCCGCTACGTCGGCCGGCACCCGCATCGCGCCAACACCTGGTAGCCATCGCCGCAACTTTCGTGTCGCAGACTGAAGCCCATGGTAAGTGATCCCCCTTCTCCATGATTTTTGCGCGCCCTCCTCGGGGCTTCCATGTAGTGGAGTTGAAGCCAGCCTCTAAACGAGTGTTTGGCTGACATGCAATCATGTTTTTTTCTTGAAAGAAGTGAACACAAAGTTCAAAATTGTTAGGAACTCATTGACATGTGCACGAGGCCACTGAGCGTGTGCGGAGAGTACAGAGTCGCGCGCGCGCGCACACACACACACACACACACACACACACACACACACACACACACACACAAACACAGCATCTCAAAGCGTCAGCGTCGCATTCCCTCTGCTCTGGTGCTGGGCGGAGCAGGTGATGCAAATGCAGCGGATATGGAAGTGGTCCCTTGCGTGCCCATGTTGCCGCACTTCTCGCTTCCAGAGTGTTCCCGGCCGGCGCGCGCAGGGGCGGCCAAGGGAAGTGGAGGGGGGAGGGAAGGGACGGGCTGGACACAAGACACTCTCAGCCGACCACGTTTCGTCGCTCCGTCTCTGTCGCGCTCACAGGGCACTACGCAAGAGAGCGAGAGAGACAGCGTGGTGGGGTTACACGTTCGGTTCATCGAGTCCCATTTAGCGACTCTGCAGCTCAAAACGTGTCCGGGATTGCCGCCTCCACGGTCTTCTGACCCACTACGCAGCGGCGTCGCTGTCGAGGTTGATTATTTTCCCCTTTTCATTCGAATGAACGCCGATTGCGACATGAGCGCGATGCAGACGCGTGTGCGTGTGTGTAAAGGCAGGGGGCGTGGTCCGGCACGTCCGGCACCGCAGCGCGGCGGTTTCCGATTCAGCAATATTTACCGCAGCGGTCAACGACCTGTCACCCAACGACTCGCCAAAGCTTTCCGAGACGCGCGCGAAGCGGGTGCTTGCTCACTGCTACCTCGCCGGATAGATACGGGGGAGCGGCGCTATCTTCGCCCCTTCCTCGCGCTCTGTCTCTGGCGCGCACGCAGGGCGTCCCGTGGCTGTGCGAGAGAGACAGGGCGACGAGTCAGGCGGCAAAGGCGCGGGTCAGCCTTCTTCCCGCCGGTGGGCGGCCCGCGCGCATTCCCGCGAGAACATGACATCAACCACTGCTACTAAATCTTGCGCGGCGGGGTGGAATTGGCACGGCCGGCGGGCATAAATAGTAGCGTTGCCGGTACCGAGTGTACCGGCGGGGCTAGGGGCGGCCAGCCTGCGCCATCGGCCAGCTCGTGCGGGTGGCGTGCACTGCGATAACTGCATCGGTCCAGGCTGCACCGACAAGCTGATTCCGCTGAACAGTGCTTTCGTCGCTCTCTCTCGCACTCATGGGGCGTTGGCGCTCCAAAGAGCACACTGTACGCGGCGTGGGAGCGCAGCGCGGCTCAAGCTCAAGGCCGAGGACCTCCATCCCGCCCTGCTGCCCTGCTGCTGCGTCAGGCTCTAGTCAGGCCGAGCGGTGAACACGTGCAGTGACCGTGCGGCGCACTATCGGCGGCAGTGTGCCGAACGGCTCCCCCCCCCCTCTCTCTCTCTCTCTCTCTCTCTCTCTCTCTCTCTCTCTCTCTCTCTCTCTCTCTCTCTCTCTCTCTCTCTCTCTCTCTCTCTCTCTCTCTCTCTCTCTCTCTCTCTCTCTCTCTCTCTCTCTCTCTCTCTCTCTCTCGTGGGGCGTCCCGTAGACAGTGCCCAACAGTGCCGCCCCGCCGCGCTCGACCGCGACGGCGACGTGCGGGACTTGACGGTCTTGACACTGCCAGCGTCGCATTTGCGCGGCATTGTGCGCCAAGTGTAATTTGGGGAAGTTAGCTTGCAGCCGGGTCCCGGCCGGTCCCGGCCCTGCCTGCACCGGCACTGCACTGATTGTCGCGCCTACACTGTCTGTCGGGGACTCGGCCCGCAATTCAACGCCCCATTGCTCTGTTTGCAGGACGCGGCCAGGATGCTGTTCGCACGGACGGGCCGCGGGCTGGTCGCCGCTGTCACCGCCGGCCCGGAGGCCTCCTCACCGCTGGCGCTGGTCCTCTGCCGCGGGAAGGCCACGGCCGCGCAGCCCCAGCCCCGGCACGAGCAGGACGAGGACCTCGGCGGCACGGCCTCAGTGCAGTGCGAGGACCTGCTCAGCCAGCTGCAGGAGCGCGAGATCCGCATCCCGGTGCCTTGGGGCCACGTCGCCGGTGAGGACGCCGAGAAGGGCTTTGCCAACGGCCCAGCGCAGCCTTCAAGCCGCGCCAACGACGCCAGCTACGCCACTCCCTGCCCGCTGCTGCTACAGTTACAGTCCCTGAATGACCCGGCCGCCCCCTCGTCCGCTCCCAGGCCAGCCTGCAGACTGGTTCCGAACAGAGGCTTCGTCGTCAGTCCGTCTCCCTCGCACTTACGGGCCGATCCGTGGAGGTGCGAGAGAGACGGGGCAACGGAATAGCTCTCCTCGTGCTGCGGCGGCACGGCCGTCCCGGCCATCAGCATGATGGGCGTGACAGCAGCAAAGGCCCTCCCTTCCAGTCCCGAGTAGTCTCAAGCCCCCCGCCCCCCGCGCATGTCCGTCCGGGCAGAGGTCCAGCAGGCCAGGCCAGGTCCAGGCGGCGGTGCTTGAGCCTAGGAACCCTTCTTTCTGCTCACGTCCCAGCCCTCCCCCACCCCATCTCTCCCCTTTGTAGCGCTGCCCGGCTTTTCCTCTGACACCGGTCCTCTGACTCTGACCTAAAGTCATTACGGATCGCCTATAAAACGTGGATGTATCATGTTGCCGAGGACGGGGCGGGGCGGGGCGGGGCGGGGCGGCACCGAGACATGGTTACTCCGCGGAGAGAGAGAGAGAGAGAGAGAGAGAGAGAGAGAGAGAGAGAGAGAGAGAGAGAGAGAGAGAGAGAGAGAAAGAGAGAGGGGGGCGCGAAGGAGCGCTGCCCGGAGTGAGACTGCAGCAGACGGACTGCGGCCAGGCGCCAGGCAATCATTTCCCTTCCGCCCCGGAATACGCAAACACGGTAAAAGCAGGGCGGGGATTTCCTCGCTCCGCCGCGAAGCAGGCGTCGCGGCACGGAGCGCCATCTGCCAAATTAAATAATGAATGAATGGATGGATGAAGGAAGGCACGAATGACGTCTTGAGCGAAGCGTTTATTGGTGCCGACAGACGAAATGGTGGTGGCGTATTCCGGGCCACGCCCGCCGCGCTGTGTGCGCGAAGCGCGAAGTGGTCGAAAAATAGAGCGGGAGATGCCGCTGCCTGTCTGCCGTTTTACGCAATATCCGAACGGTATGCGGCGCGGGAGGTCGCTTTCGCACGGAGGCGAAAGGCTCCATTTGGTTACATCAGAGGCGAGGTCACAAACACAGCAGCGGCTCGCGGCAGCCAGCTCGTCTCGTGTTTTGGTATCTGATTGCCGTCGCCCACGCCGTGCCCCGCGGCCCGCGGCCCCAATTTGGAGTCTATTTCTTCCTCTTCCGCGGAAGCGCGCGCCGGAGATGAGGAGTCGGCGTCGGTGCGAAAACAAGTGGCGGGGCCGAAGTGTCCGAAGACTGCCGGTGCGCGGAGCCGCTCGCGTTGTCAATGCCACGGCGCCTCCTCTCCCCCCCCCCCGGGGCCAGCAGGAAATTAGTAATTGTTTCTTCTTATCGCCGCGTGGTGCTGCTCCCGGTTTTGTCGCGTGCGCAGCGAATGAGTAATGAATGGCGAGGCGACGTCGGCCGTCAGCCTTTGTGGCCTTTCTCCGATCGGCACGCCGCGGCCGCGTGGCGCGTGGCGGGCGCAGCGCAGCGCGGCGATACCAACCTTTTCACGCGGACCGTTGAACCTTTGAACCTCTGGTCGTCCGATCGTTGCCGCCTTGTGCCTCAAGTGGCTGCCGCGGCGCATCATCGGGGCAAGCAACTGGGGAAGCAGTGCGAGCAGCAGCGGCAGCCGAAAAAAATTCACGGCCTCCCTCGGAAAGCGAGATTGCGGCGCAGTCCAAGAGCCCCGACACCAAGTACACACGGTACACAGCCCGTGAGGGTGACTGTGGTGCCGCCGCCGGCCCGCCGGGCTCTGGAGGTAATCCTCCGGGGCGGAGGGGTGGCTGCTGAGGGCGTCTCTGTCGGCGGCACGGCCGTCGGGGTGCTGCACTGCGCAGCCACGTAGGCTGTGAGGGAGGCGTGGGCGTTTTCAAGCCGCTTAGCCATGCGCGGCCCGGGAGGTGTTTTAGTATGTAGCGGGATTAGCCGGTGTGCCACGCAGGACGCTTCACACTTTACACGCCCCCGGCTACGGCGCTTTGGCCGGGGACGTCGGCGTTGGCGACCGTGAACCGCGGAATATGGAATTTTTGTTTGGCTGGGCTTTTCATCGTCTAGGGCGCGCTACATTGCGGCACTGGTAGAAAAAGGTACGGAAAAAGTACGGAACATGTCTGGTGAGCAATTTGCCTGGACCTTCCGGCCTTGCCAAGTGCGGAACTTTCTGTGCTTTTTTTCCGTACCCGTTTACATGAGCTTCTATGGAACAGGCTCGTATGGCTTTGGGGCGTCACCACCAAGGTCAAGCCAATGAAGCTCATCCCGGGCGCCCTCGCCGAGGCCGATGGCAACGCGACACGCTCCCTGCCCACACACGCTGCCGATGGGCTGGAATAAAAAAACGAGTCGACTCGGCTGGTATTCGAACCCGTGCGTGACCCCTGATTGCAGGCAAGTGGTGGGGCCGCACCGACCGGCGGCCCTTGGTGGCGCTGCACGGCTGGGGCGACAACGCCGGCTCGTTCGAGCGCCTGGCCGGCTCGCTCCGCGGCGTGCCCGTGCTGGCCCTGGACCTGCCCGGCCACGGCCTCTCCTCCCGGGTGCCGCGCGGCGTCGCGCCCACGGACCGCGGCCTGCTGCTGGCCACCCTGCGGCGCGTGCAGCGCGCGCTCGGCCTCACCGCCATGTCCCTGGTCGGCCACTCTCTCGGCGACGCCGTGGCCCTGCTCTACGCCGCCACCTACCCCACCGACGTGGATATGTAAGTTACACTCCGAGCGCTGCCCGCCGAGCCATTCCGAAGAGTCGTCTCGTCGGTCTGTCTCTCTCGCACTCGTGGGGCGTTCCGACTGAATGTATGAGAGATGACTCTTGGGAACCGCTCGGCTGGGCTGGCCGTCACGCTGCGCACGTTGAGCTGCCTACCTCCCGGCGCTGCGGGCACGACCGCGCGCCCGCCTGCCCAGCCTGCCCGCGTGCCCCCTGCCACTGCTCTCTGACGCGGTGCTCTGCCCCGCAGGTACGTCAGCCTGGACACGCTGGTGCCCGCCCCTGCGGACGCCGACGCCGAGCTCAAGGCGAGCGGGATCCTGGTGGACGAGCTGCTCGACGCGGAGGAGAAGACGGAGAAGGAAGGCGTGCCCCGCGCGCAGCTCCTCGGCGACCTGCTCGCCGGCCGCGGGGGCTCGCTGAACCGGCACGCCGCGGAGGCGAGTTACAGTTACTGAGTTACTGCGGCGGTGAATCGTAAATCCGAAAAACCGTAAATCCGGAATCGGACGCCGCGGTACGAGCCCGCTGGCCGCGACGGCTAATGGGACGCCTGTTGCAGACGCTGCTGCGTCGCGGCGCAAAGGGCTCCGGCGCCGCAATGCAGGCCACAGTGGACCCGCGGGTGGTGCGCGCGCCCCTGCTGCCCGCCGCGCTGGCCCTGGCGTGCGCGCGGTCCGTGCGCTGCCCCGCCCTTGCGGTGCTGCCCGTGCTGCCCCAGTGGCGGCGCCCGCGCGCGCTCTCCGCCGACGAGGAGCTTCGGGAGCGCTTCCTCGCCGACCTGCGCATGGCGTCCAAGACCCTGACCACGGTGACCGTCGACGGCACGCACCACGTGCACCTCAACAACCCCGAGGTGGTGGTGCCCGCCCTCAACGAGTTCCTGGACCAGCACCGCCAGGCCAGCGCCAAGGACCGAAGCTCGCAGCTCGGCTCCTTCTTCGTGTGAACCCCGTTCGGGGTTCGTGCGTTTGCCGGAGGCTGACAACATGGACGTGTGAAAGATTTTTCTTTTTATTTCGTGTGTATGATGTGGCAGGCGCGGTGGCGTCTCTATGGAAAGTTTTCCCTTTCGAGAGGGCAGTGGATGGGTTGTCTGGCTGGGAGGGATCAGTGTACTAAGGGGTTTGTTGTTGGGCTGGGGTGATGCTGTGATACTTTTAGTTTCTCTCTTTCTGCGGTCTTGGCTGCCGCGTGTCTGTCTGTAAGGTCATGCGACAAACTCTCTGTATCAAATTTATTTTTCTGTGGCCGTATACTCGCCTTTTCAGTCGCCGTCGTCGTCGCAGAGCCGGGGTCTATTTAGTATCTCTTATTAGCCTGTTAAGAATACCTACTTTATGTACGTAAACAACACCTCAAATGTATTCTTAGAACCCCGTTAAAGTAGTAGTATATAAGTGCGTTACTATTTATGTGATGTGGATTGTGATAAATGACTGAAATGGCTATGCAAACGAATGTTAATTTGATTCCACGAACTGCGTGATGCAAAATGGTGTAAGAAAATTGAGGTTTTATTTAATTTTTTTTAGTATTTTTAATGCTTTGTTAAGCTTGCAAGCCTCAATAGTCTGCACTCTCTTGATTTTTACTCCTTAATTTAAAAAAATATGTGAATAGTCTTATTGTTTGCAGTTGATCACGTGTAGCCTGAGATGCTATTATTTTTTTAAAAAACGAAATCGCAAGGCATGTGTATACGCAAACTAATCGTGTTGTGTCTTTTGATTATAGACGATTACCATAGTTTTTAGTAGTGACTTTATTCAATTTACAAGATCCTACCGAGACGCTACCGCGCGCCGTTGGGCTCGCCGGCGCCGACGCGCTCGTGGAAGACGTGCGAGGGCACGTGGTCGATGAACTGCGGCACCGAGGGGTAGGCCGGGCCGGCCTGCTGCAGGGGGAAGCCGCCGGGCCTGGCGGGACAAACAGAACGGCAACGTCAGAACGTCGAAACGTCGAAACGTCGGGCAGGCGCGCCGGTCGGCCAATGCGATTTTGAGACATGCATCTCGCTGCGAAACTTGGGGAAATTGTTCGGGTTCCATCCGAAGTGGGTAACAATGTTCCGGCTCGGCCCCGGCCAACCCCGCAGCCCCCAGCCCAGGCCCCGCATCGCTCGGCCGCCGTATCAAATTTAAATGCGACCGGGCCGTGCCGGGCCGCGCCCACTCACACGCGGAGTTACAGAGCGAGTCAGCACGCCTGTCAATTCTGCTGATTGCAAGCCGACGAGGGAGGAGCGGACACCGCTAAGAGAAGAAAGTCAAAAAAATTGGAACCAGGTTGCCCAAGGTGGGGTGGAGGGTTTGGGGGGGGGGAGAAAATGTGGGCGCCGGACTTACCCGGGCTAGGCCTAGCAGGAAGCGCTAGGGCGGCGGCAGCTCAGGCCGGGAGAATGCTACCGCTGCAACAGGACAGACAGGACAGAGAAGATGAAGACGACTCAGTAAACCACTCAGTGGCAGAAAGACGGAAGCAACAGCAGCAGCAAGTGCGCAAGGGGCGTCAGCTGTCACGGTCTCCCCCTCACTCAAGGTGGAGAATAAGGAAGGGTGCTGGCAATGAGTGTGCCGGCGTGGAGCTGAGGCAAGCGGTGTGGAGCGAGGCGGTCGCCTGGCGCTGCTCGACATGCGGGAGTGCAATTTGGCGATCCGAGAACAATGCGCTGGTGTCTGGGTCAGTGTGTTGCGGAGGCATCGACCGGCCGCCCAGCCCGGCGCTCTGTCTCTCGCACCGGAGTACATCGTTTGTACGACCTCTTTTTGTCCGACCTTGCGAAATTCGGCCGACCTCTTTCCCCCTGAAATTTTTGTCCGACATACGATTGTCCGACCTACGTTTGTCTGACCTACGATTGTCCGACCTATGTTTTCTACAACCTCTTTTCAAGAAAGAGGAGACGAAGGGAGAGGGAGGGGGACAGGAGGGAGGGAGGAAGTGCGGGGGAGGGAAATGGGAGGGAGGGTGAGGGGAAGGGGGAGGGCCTGTCACGCCAGACAGGTAAACTACGAAGAATTGAACCAACAACGAAGTTAACTTAATGTAACCTTAAGACAAAACTGCTACCGTCGAGACCTACCTACGAGCGCCTGGAGTGCAGGCAAGAGCCGATAGTGCAGGGTCTCATGTTGCCGCGGTGGCGGGACGTGTTAACTCGGGGCACGGTGTAGAGAGACCGTGACTCGGGGCGACCCGAGTACCCGCCTTCCGGGTATTTGGGAGCCTTAACGCAAAACGCCCTAACGCCGCCGGAGCAAGGTGCACGTCCCCGCCACTGCGGCAACATGAGACCCTGCACTTTTGACCTACCTCTTGCCCTGTAACATGCTCTGCTCTTCCCCCGGCTCTGACCTACCACCTAGACCTACTCTTCCCCCTGCTCTCCCCCTTGTCGTCCGACGTACCGAACGTTTAATTTCCCATACTCTCGTGTCTGGGCTACGTTCATAGCCTCTCGGAAGGGTGTCCTTTCAGAAACCACAACAAGGGACAAACGGGCGCTGCCAACTTAACCCTTTAAGTCACATGTTGTACCCATACAACGTTCAATTAAAATGGGCCCCGAGTGGCTAATTTTGCTCCGATTCGACTTTTCTCACTCACATTACGTTCTACTGCACTGTCGCTTCATTTTGAGCCACCCGCCGAACTCCTCGGATGCATACAGCGCTACCAACATTGCTTGGAAAATGCCTTTTCGTAACCTCGTCCGCGCGCCAGAAGATTGTCAGCTATCCTAACCCTTGTAATGGCTTCTTTGATCTAAATTCAACGCGAAATTCATCCGAAACGATCAACAACCAGGTTAGAGGCCAACCGTGCTTGGTCCTGGATGGGTGGCACCACTGGGGCGCATCATAACACGAACGTTGTATACATACAACGTTATGACATCAGGGTAAGCATTTTCCCGACGTTTGGTGGTAAGTGAGGGAGGATGTTTTGGTACTACTTCTCGGTTCGAAATGATAAAATTTTACATTTTTGGTCCATACGCACTAAAATAACATGCTCTCTCGTAATTATATCTTCTTTTTGGCCCGTTGGCTCATCCGGGCATTGATGAAATTTATTCTAATATTTCGAAACTTTGAGCTAAGTTTTCAAGCAGACAAAATATTTCTTTTGGCTTTCGGAGACTTAAGGCTATTCAACAGTCTTCCAAAGAGTGTTTTATAAGTAACATTTAGTTTCTTGAGCACCTGCGTGTTTATTTATCACGATGTTTCTAATGTTGTACGGGTACAACATTGTGACTACAGGTTGAGATTCTGGCGTGTGGACTCTCTTTGAGTTCCGTCTTTGATTTGAACATATAATTTAGAGCAAACTTAGGTTGCGAAGCATAGATATTGTGCTGTAGTCTCTTTCGTATCGTGGTTTAGCTATCATATAGCCGAAATAAGTCAATGGCCCTTTTTGGTATATTGATTGCACCCGCACTCATGATGTTGTATGGTTACAACGTTCACGTTTTTCAGCCGCCAAGACCATACCTTTGAGATATTTTGGGTTCTGACTTCAGTACTGAATTCCCTGATGATTTTACCATTAGGTCATGACTTCAAATATCGAAATATCTGACGGTTAAGGTGGCTAAAAACCTCCTTTATTCTCAAATGTGCTTTTTTTGACGATTTTTGGCAGTTTTTGTAGAATAAAAGGGTATAATTGATGTCCAATGGAATTGCTCTTTTATATCAAGAATATTTATACCACAACTAATGTTCGTGACTCAAAAAAGTTTCAGAAAAGAAAAAAAAAATTTAGTTGGATTTTTACCCCTCTGTCATAATGTTGTATGGGTACAACGTTCTGTAAGCGCCGAACCGTGCACCGCACAACCTCGGGACCGACAAAAATGGGTTCCTTGGGTGCCAAATAGTCGATCTAGATCATAAAAATCATGAGAAGTTACCTGGAAAAATCTCGTGACTTAAAGGGTTAAACCGCAATGCACCCTCTAGCACCACAGCGCCCCTAGGCCGAATACTGTAGCTTCGTAAAAACAAAAAAAAAAAAAAGAAACAGAATTAGCGGGTGTTGAAACTAAGACTATGGACTAGGTAGGAAATGTCTGTACACTCTCGGCCACCAGCACCGCTCTAGTTGCGGTGGAAACAAAGACTCACATTTGATGTTCGATTCCTGCCGCACGCACACTGTTCGGATCCAGCCATTCAAAGGCACCGCTTCACCGGGAGCTTACCATGCGGCACGGTGGCCGAGAACGATAAGGAGCAGAACACCGAATCCGGAGAACCTGAGTTCAACACCCAGTGCAAAAGTCATTTTTGACAGACTGTACCGGGGGAGCAACAGTGAAATTTTGGGTCGGCGGACGCTTTCTTCGCGGTGGTGACTTCACTACCTCACCCTTACTAGCCTGGGCCGCCTAAAGTCTTCGGCGCCCCTAGGCCAAATACTGTAGCTTCGTAAAAAAAAACAAACAAAAAAAAAAAAAAAAAACAGAATCAGCGGGTGTTGAAACTAAGACTATGGATTCGGTGTGGAATGTCTGTACACTCTGAGCCACCAGCATCGCTGTAGTTGCGGTGGATACAAAGACTCACATGTGATGTTCGATTCCTGCCGCACGCACACTGTTCGGATCCAGCCATTCAAAGGCACCGCTTCACCGGAGGCCTACCATGCGGCACGGTGGCCGAGAACGATAAGGAGCAGAACTCAGAATCCGGGGAAACCGCGGTTCGACACCCAGTGCAATGGTCATTTTCGACGGACTGTCCTGGGGGAGCGACAGTCAAATTTTGGGTCGGCGGACGCTTCCCTCGCGGTGGTGACTTCACTTACTCACCCTTACTAAGCCGGGCCGCCCTGAGTCTTGGGCGGGGACGTTTCCCTCGCGGTGGTGACTTCGCTTACTCACACTTACTAGCACAGTTGTCTACAAAATCTATGTTCATTCACAGTCTGGACGTAGTCGTCTGTAGATAGTCTACTGGTCGTCCACGACATCTATGTCCATTCATTGTCTGGACAAAGCCGTCTATAGATGGTCTAACCTGAGTTCAACACCCAGTGCAAAAGTCATTTTCGACAGACTGTACCGGGGGAGCAACAGTCAATTTTTGGGTCGGCAGACGCTTCCCTCGCGGTGGTGACTTCACTACCTCACCCTTACTAGCCTGGGCCGCCTAAAGTCATCGGCGCCCCTAGGCCAAATGCTGTAGCTTCAAAAAAAAAAAAAAAAAAAAAAACAGCGGGTGTTGAAACTAAGACTATGGATTCGGTGTGGAATGTCTGTAGACTCTCAGCCGGGGTGCGTCAGCCGGGCCGCCCCAGACGAACGGTCGGCCCGTCGGCCGCCCGAGAGGTTGCGTCGGCCGGGCCGCCCCAGACCAACGGTCGGCCCGTCGGCCGCCCGAGAGGTTGCGTCGGCCGGGCCGCCCCAGACCAACGGTCGGCCCGTCGGCCGCCCGAGAGGTTGCGTCGGCCGGGCCGCCCCAGACCAACGGTCGGCCCGTCGGCCGCCCGAGAGGTTGCGTCGGCCGGGCCGCCCCAGACCAACGGTCGGCCCGTCGGCCGCCCGAGAGGTTGCGTCGGCCGGGCCGCCCCAGACCAACGGACGGCCGTCGGCCGCCCGAGAGGTTGCGTCGGCCGGGCCGCCCCAGACCAACGGTCGGCCCGTCGGCCGCCCGAGAGGTTGGGGCGGCCCGCGGGCGGCCTGTGCTAGGCAGTGTGAGTAAGCGGAGTCACCACCGCGAGGGAAACGTCCCCGCCTAAGACTCAGGGCGGCCCGGCTTAGTAAGGGTGAGCAAGTGTAGTCACCACCGCGAGGGAAGCGTCCGCCGACCTAAAATTTGACTGTCGCTCCCCCAGGACAGTCCGTCGAAAATGACCATTGCACTGGGTGTCGAACCGCGGTTTCCCCGGATTCTGAGTTCTGCTCCTTATCGTTCTCGGCCACCGTGCCGCATGCTGGGCCTCCGGTGAAGCGGTGCCTTTGAATGGCTGGATCCGAACAGAGTGCGTGCGGCAGGAATCGAACATCAAATGTGAGTCTTTGTATCCACCGCAACTAGAGCGATGCTGGTGGCCGAGAGTCTACAGACATTCCCTACCTAGGCCATAGTCTTAGTTCAACACCCGCTGATTCTGTTTTTTTTTTTTTTTTTTTTTATATTTATACGAAGCTACAGTATTTGGCCTAGGGGCGCCGAAGAATTTAGGCGGCCCAGGCTAGTAAGGGTGAGGTAGTGAAGTCACCACCGCGAAGAAAGCGTCCGCTGACCCAAAATTTCACTGTTGCTCCCCCGGTAGTCTGTCAAAAATGACTTTTGCACTGGGTGTCGAACTCAGGTTCTCCGGAGTCTGGGTTCTGCTCCTTTTCGTTCTCGGCCACCGTGCAGCATGATATGCCGCCGGTGAAGCGGTGCCTTTGAATGCCCACACGGAAAAAAGACGTCTAAAAGGCGTTTAATAGACGTCTATTGATAGACCAATAAGAGTCTATTAGATGTCTTTTCATGTCTAGAGGTAGATGATCTAAAAGTAGTCTAGTGGTCGAATATGCGACGTCTATTAGACGTCTATTGGTAGACGTCTATAGATGTCTCTTAGGGTGTCTTATAGACGTCTCTAAAAGTGTTAAAAAGATGTCTTTTGCTGTCTTATAGATGTCTCTAAGATGTCTAAGACGGCTATTACACATCCTTAGTCTTCTAACAGTAGAAGGGTTTTGATGAGGTTAGTCGGTAATCCACCAGGACCTCTTCTACTAGGAAGGTGAAAAAGAAGGAAGGCATCCCTGCATCTGCAGGCTGGTAGGCAGATGGGACTTCTCCTCAAGATGCAGAGAAACGACGCAGAGACTAACGGAACTGGCGCACGGAGTCGTCCCCGCGAGAGAACAGACGCGCTTTGAGCGCGGAGCACTCTAGTGGCAGATAGAAGAAGCTCACGCACACGCCCTATTCGAACGACAGCTACAGGGTTGAAAGGTATCTAATCTAGTATCCACTTCGAAGTTCGGGACTAACCCATAACGCTATGCACTCACTAAAGTGGGATGTGGGACGGAATGCAATCTATGTGGCATCTACACAATGTCTACCATCGCTCGGACGTTCGAGTACGGCCATGTCTAGACTATGAATGGACATAGATTTTGTAGACGATCGTTAGACCATCTATAGACGGCTTTGTCCAGACAATGAATGGACATAGATGTCGTAGACGGCCAGTAGACTATCTACAGACGACTACGTCCAGACTGTGAATGAACATAGATTTTGTAGACAACTGTGCTAGTAAGTGTGAGTAAGCGAAGTCACAACCGCGAGGGAAACGTCCCCGCCCAAGACTCAGGGCGGCCCGGCTTAGTAAGGGTGAGTAAGTGAAGTCACCACCGCGAGGGAAGCGTCCGCCGACCCAAAATTTGACTGTCGCTCCCCCAGGACAGTCCGTCGAAAATGACCATTGCACTGGGTGTCGAACCGCGGTTTCCCCGGATTCTGAGTTCTGCTCCTTATCGTTCTCGGCCACCGTGTCGCATGGTAGGCCTCCGGTGAAGCGGTGCCTTTGAATGGCTGGATCCGAACAGTGTGCGTGCGGCAGGAATCGAACATCACATGTGAGTCTTTGTATTTTACCGCAACTACAGCGATGCTGGTGGCTCAGAGTGTACAGACATTCCACACCGAATCCATAGTCTTAGTTTCAACACCCGCTGATTCTGTTTTTATTTTTTTGTTGTTGTTTTTTTTTTTACGAAGCTACAGTATTTGGCCTAGGGGCGCCGAAGACTTTAGGCGGCCCAGGCTAATAAGGGTGAGGTAGTGAAGTCACCACCGCGAAGAAAGCGTCCGCCGACCCAAAATTTCACTGTTGCTCCCCCGGTACAGTCTGTCAAAAATGACTTTTGCACCGGGTGTTGAACTCAGGTTCTCCGGATTCGGTGTTCTGCTCCTTATCGTTCTCGGCCACCGTGCCGCATGGTAAGCTCCCGGTGAAGCGGTGCCTTTGAATGGCTGGATCCGAACAGTGTGCGTGCGGCAGGAATCGAACATCAAATGTGAGTCTTTGTTTCCACCGCAACTAGAGCGGTGCTGGTGGCCGAGAGTGTACAGACATTTCCTACCTAGTCCATAGTCTTAGTTTCAACACCCGCTAATTCTGTTTCTTTTTTTTTTTTTTGTTTTTACGAAGCTACAGTATTCGGCCTAGGGGCGCTGTGGTGCTAGAGGGTGCATTGCGGTTTAAGTTGGCAGCGCCTGTTTGTCCCTTGTTGTGGTTTCTGAAAGGACACCCTTCCGAGAGGCTATGAACGTAGCCCAGACACGAGAGTATGGGAAATTAAACGTTCGGTACGTCGGACGACAAGGGGGAGAGCAGGGGGAAGAGTAGGTCTAGGTGGTAGGTCAGAGCCGGGGGAAGAGCAGAGCATGTTACAGGGCAAGAGGTAGGTCAAAAGTGCAGGGTCTCATGTTGCCGCAGTGGCGGGGACGTGCACCTTGCTCCGGCGGCGTTAGGGCGTTTTGCGTTAAGGCTCCCAAATACCCGGAAGGCGGGTACTCGGGTCGCCCCGAGTCACGGTCTCTCTACACCGTGCCCCGAGTTAACACGTCCCGCCACCGCGGCAACATGAGACCCTGCACTATCGGCTCTTGCCTGCACTCCAGGCGCTCGTAGGTAGGTCTCGACGGTAGCAGTTTTGTCTTAAGGTTACATTAAGTTAACTTCGTTGTTGGTTCAATTCTTCGTAGTTTACCTGTCTGGCGTGACAGGCCCTCCCCCTTCCCCTCACCCTCCCTCCCATTTCCCTCCCCCGCACTTCCTCCCTCCCTCCTGTCCCCCTCCCTCTCCCTTCGTCTCCTCTTTCTTGAAAAGAGGTTGTAGAAAACATAGGTCGGACAATCGTAGGTCGGACAAACGTAGGTCGGACAATCGTATGTCGGACAAAAATTTCAGGGGGAAAGAGGTCGGCCGAATTTCGCAAGGTCGGACAAAAAGAGGTCGTACAAACGATGTAGACTCTCTCGCACTCACGGGGCGTGCCGCGCCGGTGCGAGAGAGACTCGCAGCAACGAAACGCTGAGCGGAGTCCGTCTGCGGCGCCGCGTCCCCGACCACCACTTAAGAATGCATGCAAACCGGCACTTTTACACATTTTGTGCAAGAGACTTGTGGCGGAGTCGAAGACGAAGTGCTTCCGCGGCGGCTCATTTTTTTTCCCCCTGAAATTTTCAAGATGTCTGGAAAGTCGGACGGAGGGGCGCTGTTTCTGTGGTCCCCCACGGGCCTCGCCGCCGAGCCCTTCAGAGTGCGCCCTGCCCGGCCTGCCTCCCACACGCGCTGCCCGCCGGCCGAGCCGCCGGCCATCCGGCGCCGCCGAATAATAGTGCGGGGTGGCAGGGCAAACAGAGGCCGAACCCGCAACCCGCATTGCATACGGATTTTGCACCGCAACAATGCTGGGGCCGGCGGCGGGTGGCCGCGATGGAGAGCCATGGCGTGGCGTGGGCGGGCAACGGCGCGCAGCCAAGAGCGAATGGAGAGCCCTCCGTGACGGAAACGGCCACGGCGGGGAGGGGAGGCTGTCGGGGCGCGCGGCCTGTATGAACTAGTCGGTCGTAGCCGGACCTTCCGGTCCTTTCAACGCTGGCGGAGACCGTCTCGTCCGCCGGTCCGGCCTTCTGGACGAGCCTAACCTGGTCACTGGCGGCGTGTGACGTCACGGCCACGTCATGCCACACGTCACGTCAACGTCACGGCCGCCGAGTCGCGGCGCCACACCGCAGCCAGACCGCGGCCAAACTTGTGGGGGCGTTTTCAGTGCGCGGCGAAAAGTATCCCGGCGCTCCGCGAAACTTGTTCAGATCATTAAGGCGGCCCCCGGAGAAACAAAAGACCGAGGGCGGGATTACCGCCTTACCGCCGTGGGCGATTTCTCATACCGTTCCGCGGGGAACCTTGACGGGGGCGGCACAGCGCACGCTGCGTCCAACTTTCTCCACAACAAGAGTGCGCCATGCTGGTGCTGCGGAAGCGCCGTGGCCGAGGAGGCCAAGAAGGCCGTGCCGATGAGGGAACCCGGCTCGCCGCCAACTTATATTGCCATGTTTCCCCCTTTAAGTTAGCGGATGCGCGCCTCCGTGGTGCTTTACCTCCTGAAGTTGTACATGGACGCCATGATAAGCGCCACCTTGCTCATGAGCAGCGCCTTGCCGCCGATCATGGCCATGAACTGGAAGCCCAGCGGGACCATGAGGGACATGAGGATCATGAATCCCGTCACGAGCACCGGGAACACTTTTCGGTAGTGGTGACGGCGCCGGCCTGGAAAAATAAATAAAAATAACAAAAAATTCTCGTATAATTCAATTTTTTTTTTTGGCGATGCTTGTGACATATCCTTTGTACTTACCCTCCTCGACGGCGACGCCGTATCCGATCCGGAGGTCGTGCGTGGTGAACAAGGAGGCTACCTTCGACAGCACTCTGGGCAGGAGCGGGCGGTCCACGGCGGTCTCGGACACAGCCTCGACGTCGTCGTCGGGCACGTCCGAGTCGCGTTCAGCCCGGCTGGACCTGCAGACCGCCACCATCAACTCTCGGCAAATGGAACCGACATCACCGGCCGTCAGGTTGGCAGACCGCGGAGAGAGAATGGAGCCACCCCCGCAGCCGGGCAGCCAGCCGGGCAGCCAGGCAGCCCCACGTCATGCCGGGGGACCCAGAACGGACGCCCAGTAAGATGTAAGGGCAAGGGTGACTCGACCGGACGAGAGGGATGGAGATCCTCTCCGTGCGTGGCGTTCGCCCTCCAGCAAGTGGCATCACTCATATTTCAACCGACGCGCCCAGCACCAAGTGAAGTGGCTCACAAAGCCGGCTGCTCGGCTCGACCCGGCCTAAACGGCTTTTTCGAAGAGAAAAACGGGAGGGAGGGTAAAATACTTGGGCGAAAATCGCCGTATTTCTATGAGTCTGGCCAACATTTGCGCCACAAAATTTAGAGTGTTTTTTTGTTGTTTTTTTTTTCAAATTTAGGATGGGGAATGCATAACGGAAGCGTCGACCGCCCGTCTGTCCGTCCGTCCGCTGCCGACGCTAAATGTGCATTCCGCCTCTCTGCTCGCCCCATCGCGATGGCGTCGCTGCTCGTCACGCCGCTGGGTCAATATTTGCTGCTTGAGCGGGCCGGGCCGCCTGGCCGCTGCGCCCCGACGATTCCTCGGTGTCGCTCTTCCCACTGGGAATGAGGGTGAAAGAGCGAGCTGTGCGCCGTGGGCGGCCAGGGGGCAGCCGGCCGCTGTCTCACTCGCACTCCCACCAGACGCCCCATTAGAGCGAGAGGGACAAAGGTACCGCGAACCAGTCGGTGGAACGCGTAGCGCGTAGCTTGGCTGTGATTGGCCGCGTCAGAGCGCCGCGTTCAGTCGAATGATCCGCGACCTCCCGGCTGGCGGCGCGGCGCAGCGCGCCCGGCTGGACCAAAGCGCCCGCGGACTCGAGGGTAGGCAGCCGGGCGGGCGGCGCGCGGGGAAGCGCAGCGGCCTGCCTACCCCGCAGGCTGTGGGCTCCGCGGCACTCCTCACCTGGTGCCGCTCCGCCGGACGAGGCTGACGCCGTACGCGATGGGGATGGCGTCCGCGGACACGAGGGAGTCGACGGCGGCCAGCAGCCGGCGGCGCAGGCACTCCCGGATGCGCGGCAGCACGAGGCGCGCATCGTCGTCGGGGAGGTCCTCGTCCAGCCCCTGGCGGCACGCCACCAGCACGCGGAGCGACGCGCGGGCCAGGTCCTCCGACCGCGGCCACCAGCTGGATGCTGTAACAGCGCAACAATGCAACGGCGGCACGAACCAAGAATACGTGCACGTTCGCCTCCTGGCTGGCATCATTTCTTTACTGTTCTGGTCGTGGCTGCTGCCCTGGATGCCGTTGTCGTCGCCGACCTGGTGCTGCCTTTCCTCCCTCTGCGACCTCCGGAGGTACTTCTGAAAGGGAGAACCAGGATGATTGGTGTCTTCCGTGTCTTCCGAATGGAATAGGCGCGACGAAATGCTGACCTGCATGACGTCCTGGAGCTCCGCCAGCAGGCTCCGAATTTTTTTCCCCTCTCCCTTCCAGAAGGGTGGCGTGGCAGGCGTTGTTGACGTAGCCGGCGCGGAGGTCACGGCGGCCTCCTCCTTGATGGGCCCTTCCTTGGCCTCGACAGCGTCCTTCATCGGCGCGGCGCTTTCCTCCCGAACCGCCTCCAGGTCCTCGGCCCGCTTCGCCTCCTCGCCGCGCCACCTGCTCTCCTGCTCCTGGAGGATCTTCTCGTCCTGCGCGCGCTTCCATTGCAGCACGGCGGCGTCCTCGCGGGCGTCCCGACCCAGGCGCTGAAGCCAGTGGCCGTCGCCCTTGGCGGCGCTCTCGTCCTTCGAGGCTCCCTTGTCTGGGTCTGAGAAGAAAACACCTCAACCTATTGGAACAACTCGAATACTGAGGCTGAGAGATTAAAAAGTTAAAAATCGCGCCACTGAATAATGCTCAACGAATCACACCATGAGGCGCACTTCGCGTACAGGGTTAAGAAGCTATCTGACTGTGCGAGCCCGAAGGTCGTGGGTTCGAGTCTCTCAGGCATCCGCCGCCTATTTGCTCCGCGTCCCGGTGCAAGTCATTGACACGTGGTGGCTGACTCCCCATCCCCGGGCCGCGCGCCACGCCGCCAGATTTGATGACAGATTGCCGCGGAAATCGATTTGCATGCCGGCGGTGGCGTGGCCGGGCGCAAAGACCGATTCCGAAGCGTCTGCCTTTGCGTCGGTCTGTCCTTGTCGCACCCACGGGGCGAACCGCACTGCTGCGAGAGAGTGACAAACTGATTCTTCGGAGCGCGCTGATCGAGGCGCGGCGGGCGCAGCGCGCAGCGCAGGGCGTGTGGGTGGACCGGCCAACTTAACGCTCGGCTCGTCCACGTGGACGGGGGCGGCGGGCTGATCGACTGACGGTGCTCGGTCCCGGGGGGCGCCGTCGGTGCGAGAGAGACGCGGCGCGGTCTGCTTGGCTTACGCGTGACGCTGCCGCTGCCCCAGTCAGCCGAGTTGACCGAGTTGGCCGAGTCGGACGTCACGGAGGAGGAGAAAGCGTGCAGCGCGGTGGCCGGCGACGGGTGCGGCCAGTGCGCCCGGGACCTGCAATCAGAGGGAGGCCGTCACCCATGTCCGCGTGCGGTCGTCTCACGCACGGCTTGCTTTCGGAGCACTCTCGCCGAAACGGAAGACGACATCGCTGCACGACAGCGTGACGTCACGCGTCCAGTCGCGCGTTTCGTCTCGCGTACCTCCGCTGGTTCATCTGGTTGATGCTCTGGGCGTGCACCACCATCACCGCCTCCGTGGTGGTGGCGGTGGCGGGCCGCGCGGCTGCGGGCTCCGGCGGCACGCCCACGATGCGGGCGGCGGCGGGGGCGGCGCAGGACAGGCAGGCCAGCACCACGCCGAAGACACAGGGGGCAACGGCACCGGCGAGCATCCTGTCGCGGAACGTCCTGCTGGAACGTCGGCAAGAAAAAAAATCTTAGGAAAATGAATAAGTAACGTGACTTACCCCGCCCGGTGAAAAATGGACTGGTGCCCGAGGATAGGTTCGCGAGGAAGTTTGAGAGACTGTTTGTTTCTCGCTTCGCGACGCAGCCGTGACACCGCGACCGGCAAACACCCCCTCCCCCGCGTGGCGCCGAGTGCGGCTGACACGACTCGATATCCCGTGACAAGCAATACGACCAATTTCGTCCCGTTTAAATTCCACTGCGCGGAGTTCTGCGTCTCCCTGCCTCCTCTCGGTCCCGAATCCTTTATGAGATTCGTGTTTACGTACCAGGCAATAATAAAGAAACGGAAGAAACAAAACCGTGGCAAAGTAACAGCAAACAATAACAACCAGTTGATCTTCATATTCCAATTCCTGTCGCTCTCTCCGTCTGGTCGTGGGGGAGGGTTTTTCTCGGTTTTTCTCCACCTCAGGAGGGCTTTAGGTCACCGATTTCTTCGAAAAGAGTCCTCCCCCCTCACGCGGTCAGGGGGGATACCCCTGTCGAACGCGGTATTCCCTGCCTCGTCGTGCACATCCATATTCACATTCCGGTGCGCGTCAGCAGCTGTCGCCTCGCTGTCGACGCCCGGGGAGGAAAAGGGGGTGGGGGGGGGGCAGCATGGTGACGGAGCGAACAGTGAATCCGATAAAATGCCACCGGTGAAGAAGATTGCTTCAGTCAACTGCGTACCTCATGTGTGAAAGTCCAACACTAGGGCGCACTCTCGGGAACACTTTGTCTGCACGAGGACGACGCGGGCCGCGACTCGCCGATCGTGGAAGAGCACTGGCCGGCGGCCGGATGCGCCCCGGAGTCTTATAGCTGTACCGGCAGCGACCACACGTCATTCCGAAGAATCACTCCGTCTTTGTCACGCTCGCGGTGCGTGCCGTGCGTGCCGCAGGGGTGCGAGAGAGACCTAACGACTCCATCGCTCCGCAGTGGAGCGACCACCACGCCGCGGTGGGCAAGGAGCCCCGCCCCCGAGGCCCCGGGGCCGCCGACGTAGACGGGGACGGAAAAAGGAGGGGGCGCTCCCATCAAAGAAGCAGCCCACGTTAACAGGAGCAGGTTCGCGTTTACGCAACGTCAACAACGCATTGAAAATTAAGTTCATTCAATTGGTAATGCTAATCACGAAGGCGCTGCGCTGCGTGGTGCTAGGTGGCGTTGGGGGTCGCGACCTGGGCCGCGGTGAAGCACCGTGTCCAGGCGCACCGCGTCCAGGCCCGCCCGGTGGCCGCGCAGGTGCTCTGGGGCTTGGAGGCGAACGGAAGGCAGACTCCTGTTCAGGCATGGGCACGGTACTCCACAATCGGTACCGCAGTACTTTACCGGTACTACCGAAAACTATGGTACCGCGGTACTTTACCGGTACTACCGAAAACTATGGTACCGCGGTACTTTACCGGTACTATCGAAATTTTCGGTGCCGCGGTACTTTACAGGTACCTTCGAAAGTACCGACGGTACTTGACGTACCCACGGGTACCACGGACTCCATGCGCTGCAAACCGCTGTACAGCGGCGCATCCAACAAAAGAACTTGGAGGAAAAAAAAAAGAAGAAAAAATGGGGGGGAAAAAGTGGGACTCGATCCGTCGAGCCCGGTACCGGGAACCGACGCCTATACTACCTCGACCACCACGGCCTATGATTAGACCAAGTGATGTCATGTCTTTTGAGCCGCACTGCCGCACTCCGAGTGCGGCTCAAAAGACATGACATCACTTGGCCCAATCATAGGCCGTGGTGGTCGAGGTGGTATAGGCGTCGGTTCCCGGTACCGGGCTCGACGGATCGAGTCCCACTTTTTCTCAACATTTTTCGAATGACCCGCTCACTGCGGCTCCATCCCTGCCGCGTCTAGAGCCCGGCTGACGCCGCATCTACCATGAGCCGTGGTGGCTGAGATCGCTAAGGCGTCGGACTTGAACAGCAAGGTCCGGGGATCGAATCCCAACATTTCAATACATTTTACGACTGCCTCCCTCATCCCAATGCGACTCAAACCCGTCGTCCGACACTCGGCAGACGTGCAGTCGTGATAGCGTAGTGGTCTGGATCATTTGTCGTCCACTATGCTTGGGTGTCTAAAAAGCAGTCCGCTTCGGCGGATTGGCCTCGGCACTGGTTCGATCCCCGGTCGTTCCAGCCACTCGCAATTGGTCGCGAGTGGGTCCATTCTGATTCGTCGGTTTGGAGTTGATAAGTCCTTTGAAGCTGGCCCTTCACACTGCATGTTCGGTAGAGAGCGCCGGACAGCGGGGGTACCACTGTGGGTACCACTGACCACCCCGCGAAAACCAAAGGCTCTCAACCCCCGCCCTTCACCCGGCCCACATCAGATGAGAACCCCTGGGGTCGCCGCCTGGAATGCACCGGTTCCCCCGATCCACCGAAGTTGCAGGCGGTCCTCCCTACTGTGTGGGGAGGTGGGAGAAGGGCCCCCATTTTTTCTTCTTTTTTTTCCCTCCAAGTTCTTTTGTTGGATGCGCCGCTGTACAGCGGTTTGCAGCGCATGGAGTCCGTGGTACCCGACGGGGCATGCACTTGCGTAATATAGTCGTGTCGCTCAATCCGTAATAGTGCGCGGCTGCGCGCCCGCTGACAGGACCGACGGTACTTTTCGTTACTTTACTCGCAAATCGGTACCGCGGTACTTTACCGGTCCCTTTCGCGTCATCAGCACTGCGGTGCCGGTACTTTACCCAAAAAAGTACCGCGGTGCTGGTACCGCGGTACTTTACTTTACTTTCCTGCCCTTGCCTGCTCCTGTTCCACTGGGACCGACCCTCCGGCGCGCGGGAACGTGAAAGGGAAGCTTTTCCAGGGGCCGCGACGCCAGCGCGGCTGAATGCGAACAGGGCTTAGCCACTCTGTCCATCCCGGCCCACTGGGACGCCTCACGAGACGGGGACAGGCCGAGAAAGCACTGCTCGGAGTCAGTCGGCCTGCAGGTGCGCGGCGACGTGAAAGGGGCCGCTCGGAGACCATCCAGCGGACTGCCTTTCGAATCTTGGTCTCTTCGCGTCGCGTGAAGGCTGCTCCATGGCTGCCCCTTGCTGCTCTATTGCTGCTCCAGTGGGCCTCCAGTGGAGTGTACAAGAAGGCTCCGACTTCACGAACAACAAACAGAAGCGTCATCGGGGATGAGACGCAATTATAGCGAGATCACGTCCTTTAACTTCTTTTAATTGTTCCAGTCATTAACGGCCGGGGCATCGACGGAGGGAACAGCCCGTGGGCAGACCGACGGCGGGTGGCGGGTTCAACCGGTGCCGCTGCTGCCGCTGCTGCCGCTGCTGACGTTGTTGGCCGCCAGGTGCTGAGCGCGAGGCGCAGCGCGGTGCGTTTCGCTGATGCGAATCCTCCGGAATAGCCGCTGCGCGCAATGCCAGCTATGCCTTGCCTAGCCCTTTTCCCTCGACAAGGGCCTCGGCCCCCGGCCACGCGCCGCCACGCCTCGCCAGACCGCGCCCCCGCCAGCCCAGCGCATTCCCTGCACATTTCCCTCGGCCGGTTGTCGACCTACAAACCGCAGCCGTCCTGCCAGTTCAGCTCCTGCTGCGCGCGGCGAGCACCCCGCAGAGGGCCCCGCGGAGGGCCCCGCCCTGCCGCGCCTCCTTGAAAATGCAACCAGTGGTCGCCGTCGCCGACTGAATCACGCAGGGTTCAAAACACCGTGTACTGTATTCTACTTTGAATTATTTTTTTTTAAATGGTCAATATTTTTGAAAGTGTGGATGCTTGAGTGTGGGCTGCGCGAGGCTGGGTGCCACTTGACCGCATTCCCACGTCCCTCCAGAGAAACAATTTCATTAGCAAGACTCCCCGCGCGTCTGCTTCGCTTGCTCCGCGCATGCCCCGTTACTGTTCAGATAGTGGCCACTCTTTCGTCAAATAGACCGCTTGTTGTCTGCCCTCATGAACTTGTGAAGAGTAAGAGGGTGTATTTGAAAAATAAGACCAAAACCAAGGTAACTTTTTTAAAAGATAATTTATTGAATAAATAGAAAAATATTTACAAAGTCTTTACACAATCCGAAAATTCACAATATATATATAAGTTTGTACTTTATGTTTTACACACGTATCAAATCGCAAGACGGTAAATTTACAGGACAACGGCAGTGGCACAGGTACGCAGTGTTACACATTTACTTCCGCGCATCACTGCTTGAAGACGGGCTCGAGGCGCGCGTCGCGAGGCTGGTGCTTGCCGACGATGGAGGGTGTGCCGTCGACCTTGACGGCGGCGCCGGCCGGCGACACGGACCACGACGCGGACCCGCCACTGGGCGTCGCGTCGGCCAGCTTGAGCGCCGCGAACCGGCTGGCCCAGCCCAGAGGCAGGGCGCTGACGGCCGCCCTGGCCAGCCCGAGGCCGTCCTTCGCCACGCCGACGCCAACCTGGCGGGGAGCGTTCAGGGCCGCGCTGGCGGCACGGACGCCCGCGTTGGCCGCCTCCAGACCCGCGCCGTTCGCCTCCGCCGCGATGCCGTCGATGGCCTGCTGCGCCCAGGACGAGCCGTCCTGCTGGACGTACTGCGGGTTACTTTGCGAAAAGCCGGCCTGGGACGGGAAGCTCTGGGAGTTGCCTTGTGGGAAACCGCTCTGGAAGCTCTGGGAGTTGCCTTGTGGAAAACCGCTCTGGGACTGGAAGCTCTGCGAGTTGCCTTGTGGGAAGCTGGCCTGAGACTGGAAGCCCTGGTAGCCCCCATAGCCCCCATAACCCCGCTGAGTCTGAAAGTCCGGATACCCTGAATAACCCTGGTAGGACTGCGGTTGGCGCTGAGGGTAGCCCCGCTGGAAGTCCTGGAAGCCCTGGTAGGCCGCCCTCATGCCGCCCAGGCCCGAGCCCAGGCCGGAGAGCGCGCTGCGTGCGGTGCCCGCCCCTGAGGAGGAGGCCGTGCCCATGGCCTGCTTCACCTTGTCGATGGCCGAGGTGACGGCGGCCTGCGCTGCGTCCATGGCGCCCTGCGACATCTGCTGGCCGCGCGACACTCCTCCGGCCGCGGCCGCGAGGATGGCGTCGCGCGCAGCCGTCTGCGCCTCAGCGACGGAGTCCTGCACCGCCCGCTGGAGGCTGTCCACCTGGCCACGCACCTGACCCGCCGCGTCCAGCACCGTGTCCTTGACGGCGTCGCTCACGCCCTGCACCACCTGCGCGCTCTGCCCCGTGACGCCCTCCACCGCACCGCGCACCTGGCCCGACACGTCCTCGACAGTGCTGCGCACCTGGCCGGCGACGTCCTGAACCTGGCCCTGCAGCTGCCCCGCCACGCCCTGCACGGAGTCCTTCACCTGGCCGGCGACGTTCTGGACGCCCTGCAGTGCCGCAGCTTGGGCGTTCTGCACCGCGGTGGCGCCGCCCGACGCCGTGCTGGTCACCAAGTCCCTCGCCGCGCCCGCCGCGCCCTGCACCGACTGCACGGCCTCGATGGTCCTGCTGGCCGCCGCCTGAAGTGCGTCCCGAGTGGCGGCCCTGGCTCTGGCGTCCTCCGCCGCGGAGTGGCCCACCGCCGGCACGAGCTTGTGCGCCGCGTGCTGCAGCCTGTGCGTGGTGGACTGGGCCAGGTCCTGAGCCGTGCCCAGCGCACCGGTGGCCAGGCCGGACACCGAGGACACCCCAGAATGAACGCCTTCTTGAACGCCCTGGAATGCACCCTGGGCCACGCCAACCGCCGAAGATGCACCGTGTTGAACGCCGTGAATGGCATCCTGGACCACGCCCGACGCGGACTCCGCGCCGTGCTGGACGCCATGGGTCAAGTCGTGGTAAACGTCCTGCGCGGCGTGAGACACGCTGGCCGCGCCGTGCTTCACGCCCGACACGACGCTCTGCACCGCGTGCTCCACCGCGCCGGCCGCGTCGGCGAGGATGCCCCTTCCATGCTCGGCGTCCCTAGCGTAGTCGCCGCCCATCGCGTACCGAGACAGGTCCAAGCCCATGGAGGCCCTCCTGCCCTCCGCGCCGACCCGCTGCTTCTCTGGGGTCTGCGACGCCGCGTCCACGGAGCGCTGGGCCTTGTTGGTCGAGGCGGCAGCAAGTGGCTCGGAGGCTCGCCCGGTGTAGAAGGGGTCCGCGAAGCTGTCCTGCGCGGCCGACCTGCTGGCCACCACTCCACCGGAAGGCACCTGGAACTGGAGGCTGGCCGCCTTGTCCTGGGCCCGCAGCGCTGCGGACGCCGCCTCCTCGGCCTGCCTGATGGCCTCCTCCGCCATGCGCAGCCCCGCGGACGCGGCCCTCCGACCGCTGCCGATGGCGCCACTCGCGGCGCTCAGCCCCGCGCCCGTCGCCCTGGCCGCCATGTCCGTGGCCTGCTGCACCGCGGCGTGAGCGGCCCCCGCCCCGGAGTCCGCGAGGCGCTGCGAGGCCGACGCGGCCGACCGCATGAACTGCGCACCCTCGGACACGACGCTGGCGGGGAACGCGGCCGCGTTGTCGAGCACGACGGCGTCCAGCTGCTGGCCCCGGTACGGCTCCGGGTAGGGGAACGCGCCGAATACGGAGCCCGCCATGGAGCTGAAGGCCCCCGTTGGCGACTCGAAAATGGGCGCGGCCGTCTGCACGGGGGCCACGACGATTTCGGCGTAGCGCGGCGCGGGGGCCGAGGCCGACGCGCTCAGAACGCCACCTGCAGCTGGCGCGCGAGCAGACGCTGGAACATACGTTGTTGCGCTGCGATGAGAATGAGGCTTGCCGTCCAGGACTTGAACGGAGCGGGTGCCGAACGGAACGGAGTCGCAGCCGCCAGCGTTCCTCTGCACTGCAACGTACTCACCTCTAGCTCGGGCGCGCTGTCTCAGGGCGCCTTTTCCGGCCAGGCTGTCCTCTGCGAACGAAAGACGAACATCAACAATGCGACTAATCAACAAGCAGACAACTCTGCGGCGGCGACACTTACGTGGGAGGTTTCCGGACGGCAGGGGCCCTGGCAGAGGCCCCGGCAGTGGTCCGGCGATGGTGAGGACGGACACGGGGACGGTGCCGGCGGGGGGCGTCACGGAGACGTCCTGCTGGGCGGCCCTGGACGCCAGCGCCGCGCTCACTGCAACATTATCAAATCAGCGGCCGCCATACAGACGCAATCAGCACTCGCAGCAGTGCCGCCCGGCGGGGCCCGGCGGGCTGCGGGAAGGAGCAGAGACCCTGCAGGGCGATTCCGAACATCGCTCTCATCGCGCTGTCTCTCCCGCACTCATGGGCGTCTGTCTCGGTGCGAAGGAGACGGTGATGAAGCGCTGTGGAGAGTGAGTCTGCAGAGGCCGAGCACGGGGTTGACCCCGCCCCGCCGAGGTCACAGCGGCCAGGAGGAAACAACAGCGCCGTTGCCAGAGCGCAGCAAATTATAATAAATATTCAAAAATAAATAAAGAAAATTTTTAAAAAAATAAAGAAAAGAAGACGGGTCTCACAGCACAACCAATAGCACTAGATTTAAAACGCTAGACGCGTGCGACGCGCCGTGATGGATTGTCCATTCAGAGCAAACTGTAATCTTTTCCCCCTCGCCGCGGCGCAGCGCTCGGACGCGGCTCCGTCCGACTCGCGGCTCAGCCCGAGGCAGCAACGCCACTTCCGGCTCCGCGGAGTCGAGTCAGGGAGACCCGGTACTCGGCCGAGCGGCCGGATATTGGAATTCATAGTGGGCCTGAGTGGTGTAGTCAACTGGAGTGGCTGCCGGCGATCGCGCCGCGTCCGACAGACCGACAACCCACACAAGGACCCCCACAAGGACTGACCGCCGCCGCAACCACCCTCAGCCGCGCTGCTGCAGCCTCGCAGAGAGGCTCCTGCAGGCCGATTCCGCGAGGGTGCGTCGTCGCTCCGTCTCTCTCCCACTCATGGGGTGCGAGCGAGACACATCGACGAAACACCGCTTAACCTGCCGGGGCCGAATGAGATTCCCGTCGCCGAGTGCACGTCCTTAAATGGAAGGGGCGCGGCGGGGTGCGGCCGGGTGGGGGTGTCTTTAAGGCAGGTGCCGGCCCGCCGGGCGTTGACTCTGCCGAAGGCTGGAAGAGACTCGCCGGGGAAGCGCCTGGACTGCTAATGAGCGCGAGAGGGACCAACGACTAGTGCGGATTGCCGAGACTCTGCTTCAGTGCTGTTGCTACACAAGTAGACAAAAAGGAACAACGATTCTAGGAAAACGAAAGCAGTGTTGACTCACCTTGCCCGAGGGGTGCCGGAGCGGCCACGCCGGGCGACACGATGAACGAGGCGGCGGCCGCGGGCTGCTCCTTCATCACGGACACCACGGGGGTCCTAAGCGCGGCTGAATTCAGAGGGAAAACATTCATTAGAAATGAACACCACAAAAACAATCATGCATGCCATTTTCCATTTTTGGGCTAAGGGGCGTCACAAACGAGCAGCTTGAGGTCGGACCGGCGGAACCGACCGGCGGGTTCCTTTGAGCCTGGCCTGTGGCCCATGGCGGCCAGTCCGCCTCAGAGGGCTGACCCCGAGCCGCGCTCCGCTGCTGTCTCCCTCGCACCCCAGCGAGAGAGAGAGCGAGAGAAACATTCCGATCGGAACGAGCCTGCCGAGGGGGAAGTCGGCCGGCTGATCGAGGAAATAAAACGCGCCCCGTCGCCGACCTCGGGACTTTGAAGTGAACTCGAGTGAACTTCGTTTCGCTGTCGAGGAAGCGTGACTCTCCGCCCATAGGCCTGACACTGTGAAGGCACTGCAGCCGCTGCGGACTGGAGGCGTGGCCATCAGGCGTGGCCATCAGGCGTGGCGTGCGCGACGTAGCCTACCTCTGGCCGTGCCGGCGCGCGCCCGCAGCGCCGTGGCCAGCCCGACGAGGCAGCGCTGCTCCCGCGTCTGGCCGGGGTTGCGGCCCACCACCGTCGTGGTGACCGGCATGCCGACGGCCTCGCCGCGGCGCAGCGCGCGGTCCACGCGCGGACGCTCCTCGGCGGTGGGATCTGCAAGCAGACGACGCACAACACACTCTCAGCGACCCATCCAAGTATTTACCCGTTTCGCGCGACAGTCCGTCGCCACCCTCGCTCGCCCCGTTGTTACTGGGGCAATTCCTTACTGCAGAGCACATATCGTTACTCCGGGGCAAGGTACATGAAGGTGGAGTACATGTCGTTAAAGGACGTGCGCAGGGCTGTGCACACAGCCTGGCGTGCAAACACCCACACACGAGCCAGTCCGCGCAAAGGCACACACGGGTTGTGGGCATGAAGGGCGACCACCAGGGCCGACGTCGAGCTCACACCGTCGTCGTCACAAATTCATCGTTCAAGACCAGAAAAAAAAAAAAAAAACAAAAAAAAAACACCAGACTGGTTTGGAACAACGAGCCGTGCTAAACTGACCGTGCTCGAGGACGCAGAAGCAGCCGCTCTCGTAGAAAGTGTCCAGGCCGTTGATTTCGCTGCAGATGTCCTTGCAGAGGCCCTTCCTGACGTCGTCCATGTCGGGCGGAGGCGCTGTGGAACCGGAGAGAGCACCACTTGAGATTCGCTTTTAAAATTTGTGCGAAAAATACTACCACCGTGTTTCTGTATTCCTTCTGTCGGGGGTCTGCCCTGCCTGCTGCAAAGGGCGGAGGTGCATTCCCCCGGGGCGCGACTGGACGGACGGCCCGATTCGAAAGCACACACGTCGCGCCGCGTTGCCATGACGCTCCAGGTCTCCAAATCCGGAGAGAAAGTGAGGGCCTTTGACTGACCTGGCGTGCTGCCGGCGAGGCTGGCGAGGCAGGCGACGCCCACGACGGCGAGCAGCACGGCGAGGGCCCTGGGGGGCGTGCCGAAGGGCGTGGCGCGCGCTGAGGGCTGCATGGTCGAGCACACACAGGCACTGGCTGCACACTCACGCACACACACACACTCACACACGCGCGGCCGTGCTCCACTACACACGCGCGCCGGCTTCGCGTTTGGACTAAGGAGCCCCGCGGGCCGCACCGCCACTTATAACCGCGGGTGGGGCGGGGCGGGGCGTGGCGGGGCCGTCCAGCTCAGCGCGGTCAGAGCGCCAGAAATGCTCAGTCAAGCCCGCGAAGCCCGTCCGGCGTGCGCAGCGTAGCGAAGCGTGGCGCAGCACGCGGCACCTTCTTCTGGGGCCCTGGAGTAGTCAGGTGCCCTGGAGTGACCGGAGTGCCTGGAATTCCTGCAGTCCGCGGCGTTTCTTTGGTCCCACTAGTCCCTGGAGCCCCTGACGGAATTCGATCAGCTGACGCCCACCGCAGGGAAGGTCCGTCCATCAGCTCTAGGCTGGAACGTTGTTCGAGTCAGGTGGGAAAGTTCACTCCCACGGTTTGCATGGGCGGCCCATGATGGGCCACGAGGTAAAATGTGTCAGCTGTTTGCCCCAGAAACCTTTGGTCCCAGTCCGCCCCTCTCACCTCCCCCTTCTCCCCCTCGCATACACGCATAATGTCGTGCACAGAGGCGCCAGGAACAGGTGGCTCAGGAAAGCCAAAAAGTCAATATGCGAGGATCAGCCTGGATCCGTAAATGCAATTTTCTACCAATACATGCCAGATGGGAAGGGGGCGTCTTTCTTGGTGCGAGTGGGAGGAGTGAGTGGGGAGGGGCCTCAGTCAAAGAACCAGGCTCTCTGATTTCCCAGACGGTTCCCTTTTTTGCGGCCAAGCCTATAGGTAGAACGATTTTCTTTGAACTGCATGTGCTCGTGGTGGCTCGTGCGTGGTGGCTCGTGGACCAGTTGTATTCTTGGAAGTTTCTTTGTCGGTGTTGACAGGAAAAGGTTAAAGTCAGTCAAGCGAATATTTAAAATTTGTTTATTTTATTGTGACTTTTTTTCTTACTTGGAAAATGAGTGTTGGAGAAATCAGAACATGGAATTAATGCCAAGAAATTAACAAAATTTCGTTAAAATATTATGCAGCTAGGATTTTTTTAAATTTTACAAACATAACGATGAATTGACCTAAATGCTACGACAGTACACTGCAGAGACACGTTTAGAATTATAAAACAACAATGGAGAGGGTGTTTTGTTAACGATGAGGACACATTTATTTTGTACTTAAAGTACACCCAAAGAGAAACTTTCGAACTTACAGTCACCATGCTCGAGGAGACAGGAAAGAACATGAAGAACCTCTATACGCAGCGGTATTGCCAAGACTGTCTGGCTCAGGCGCGTCTCCGCTCGCCCTATCTTTGGTATTCTCGCAGAAGTCAAACTAGTAGTAAAAATAGACAAGTTTTTCGTAATGACGAAACACAATAACGACTAACAAACTTAAGACAGTTATTATTATTATTATTAATAATAATAATCATTATTTTTTTAAAAAGGAATGTGAAGCTAGTTGAGGTGAGGAGTGGCACCACCCTGTGACACTTTGATAGAGACGCTACTGGAAATTGAAGTTGAACTCAAATGAATAAACCTAATTGACATAAATCTCTTTAAATAAAATAAAACATCGCACGTCGTTAGCAGCTGGGCAGCGCTGGCCTGGAGCGCGTCGGCCCTGCCAGGGAAGTCCAGGACCGCTCCGAGTGGCGGCGGTGCAGTCTGTCCGTCCGTCCGTCCGTCTGTCTGCCTGTGTATCTGTCCGCTGGGCTGCTGGGCTGCTGGGCTCTGGCTAAGGCCGCCGCGGTCCGGCCGGAGTCTGCGCCCGGAGCGCGAGGAGCTGATGCGATGGCGGAAGGTGAAGCTCCGGCGCGGCTGCGGTGACGATGCGGTAATCTGCAGCAAAGCAACAAAGCGTTACGTCACGACGCGGACGGCGGCCACGGCGGCCACGGCCACCGCCTTGCATTCGTCTCACCTCCACAGTTTCACAGCTCGGCGTCGCAGAAGAAGTCGGCGCTCAGCATCTCCTCCTCCGTCTCCATCCGCTTGACGAACACCGTGACGGCGTTGTCGTAGCGGCCGCTGGACACCAGCCGCACGTTCAAGGCGCCGCACAGCACGCCCATGGGCCGGCCTGGGGGAACAGCGTCGGTCAGTGGCGCGAATTTCGATGGTTCAAATTCCGCATCGTAACCGTTTTTTTTTTCGTTCATTTTTTTTTTCAAATAAATTACCAGCACTTGTATCCAGTCCACACACCGATCCGAAGACGGTCTCCGGGCCCGCCAGCTCCGTCGCCATGCCGAGCCCCGCCACCTGCACGTAGTCCTCCAGCCCCCGCTTCTCGCACTGCAAGCAGAGCCAACAGAGGCAACACGTTCACTTGCGTGATTGGCCTTGTCGACTCGGGCGCTGCCGGGCGATGCGAGGCCATGCACACCGGGGCAGTTAGCGAAGCGTGATTCGCCCACGTCCCCTCCCAACACGTCGGTCGCACCCCCGCACGCACAGTACTCGGCAGCGTCAAATCGATTGCAATCTGGCTGATATTTTTTTTTGGTCTTATTGAGTGGACAAAGGGGGGAGTCCTATGAATTCTTCACGAAGATTTAGTCAAAAGTACTCAAACTAGATTGAGTCGACTTCAATTGACAGAGCCCACTCTGGCGGAAAGGTAGCAGAACAAATGCAGATGGCGAAGTAAAAAGCGAAAAATTGGTTTCACCTTGTGGATGGTGCCGGTCTCCGGCTCCATGTTGGGGTGCTTCTCGTTGACGCCGACCTGCAGCTGCAGGATGCGGACCACGGACGGGTAGATGGTAGTCACGGAGCAGTTCCTCCGCTTGCCGAAGTTCCTCAGCGTCACCACCTCGCTGTCCCCCAGCATCACGCTGCACGCTGCGAGCACACGTCAGGGGCGGGGAGGTTAGGGGTGGGGGCAGGGCGGAGTGGAGCACATTCGATGGGGCGCGGCCCGTCCGTTTAGGGACGCAAAAGAAGCCCCTCTGCCGGCCGGCCGCACGGAGCGCGAGCCCTTTGGAAAGCCTGCCGGGCTGACACGCCTACGTGCCGAGCCGCCGGCACATGTCGGCGCACGGCGGGACAAACGGATGTGGCCAAACCAGCTGGAGAAGAAAAAGAAGCTGCTTCGAAATACCAGAAAAGATGATCCGATTTCTACAACACTAAAATGACCCTTGATAATTGTGCTAAAAAACTTGGGGTCTATATCATCTGAGCTATTTAAAGTAGACCGAAAAAATTCAGACCGACCTATTTTTGACGGACCTGAATGAAAATATTGAATAAAAAAATTGAATAAAAATATTCGCATTTTTGACCGACCTAAACTAGCCAGGGGAGGGGGAGGGGACATTCTTCCGCTGTGAGTGGAGTCAGGGGCGTGCACAAGGGGGGAGCGGAGGGGACGCCCCCCCCCCCCAAGGACCCCAAGTGGAGTGCGCCCCTGAGTGGAGTGCGTGAGATACTCACGTGTGGGGTTCCGCACGTGCCGCACGGATACGGCGAACCTGGCCGGCGTGGGCAGCAGGTAGGAGACCTGCGCTGCGTTCTGCGAGGACTCGAAGGCCTGCGTGTGCTCTACGCCGCACAGCGTGGTGTGCCGCTCGCTGTCCGGCTTGGGGTGGTCCTGGGCCATGGGCAGGTACTGGTTCTGGTAGTCCCAGCCGTCCGTCACCTGCGGCAATCAGTTTTCGATTTGGCGGGTCATAAATCTTCGGGTCGCTGAAAGTCTCGGTTCCTCGAGTGGCGGAAAACAAAAATAAAAATTTTCTCTGTTGTGTGGGGACCTGGTGGGGGCCGCCCATCGTTCGGTAGTCATACTTAAAAAAATTGGAAAAATTTTAAAAAAATTGAAGTTGTAAATTTTGTTTTTGCCTTCGGAAACCAAGCAAGCGTCTCGGTTTTAAGGAGCACCATCACACTCCCTCCTAGACAGAAATTACTTTTGGTTTCGATTTGAAATTTATAAAAGCTGAGTGTGGCGCGACGGCGTCGGACGAGAGCGAGGGCGTCTCCACTCCACGGTCGCTGGCAGTGGCAAAGTACCGCAACCCGTGCTGCAGCTGGAGAAGGCAGGCCGCCCTCCCGGCGGCACATGCCATTCCACGAAGAAAATTAGAGAGACGGGGCGAAGCAGAGGCTCGCGGTCCAGAGCGCCTGCGAGGCGGAGGGTAGGCCGGCCGCCGCGCTGGCCTGCGTAACGGGCCTGACCCGCCTGGAATGCCAGGGTGCTCACCGAGACCATGCCGCCGGTGGAGCAGGGCACGTCCAGGGTGAGCCGGAGCTGCACGCGCTGGTTGGCGGGGGCCAGGAACATGGCCCCGCACACCTTGGTGGGGTCACCCTCGTAGTCCAGGTAGAAGTCGCCCTCCTCCGTGTAGACGAAGGTGCATTCTGGAACAGAGTAACGGCGTGGTGACGCGGCCCGGTAATGGCCTTGCTGGCGCGGCTGCTTCCGAATAGGTCTCTCTCGCTCGCACCCGCACGCAGAGCGGCGATGCACCGTTTCGGAATGAGCCAGCCGGCGTTGTCACGTCCTGGAGCGCCGTATGGTCGCGCGCTACGCGCCGCCCGACGGCTAATTTCCTGGCGGCCAGGGCGGGGCGCCACGCGGCCAGGTGTTGACGGGTGCGACCAGGTTAGCTCGCGTTAATCTGCTCGCCAATCCTGCGGGTGGTTTGGGGGCGGGGCTGTGTCTGGTGGGCCGGCCGGGGGTGCCGGCCCACCCATCCACACTGATTCCGAGCATCGTCTCGTCACCCTGTCTCTCTCGCACCCCAACGGTACGCCACACGAGTGCGAGAGAGACAGGGCGACCGTCTGCACGGCGCTGCTGGCGGCCTTGCGGTGCGGTGCCTCGCCCTGCCCGTCGTGGCGCTGCCCGTCGTCGGCGTGCACATGGGGCGGCGGTGGTGTGTAATTGCTCCAGACTCCCAGTCGCGTCGCCATTCTGAGAGAGAGAGAGAGAGAGAGAGAGAGAGAGAGAGAGAGAGAGAGAGAGAGAGAGAGAGAGAGAGAGAGAGAGAGAGAGAGAGAGAGAGAGAGAGAGAGAGAGAGAGAGAGAGAGAGAGAGAGAGAGAGAGAGAGAAGACTAGCAGTGTTTTTATTTTTCCCATACACTTTTTATTTTTCTTCACACACTTTTCATTTTTCCCACACACTTTTCACTTTTCCCACACACGGAATCAGCCTGCAGGTGCAGTTCGCGGCCCAAATCAGCAGCTTCATGGAAACTTGGCCTCGAAGAAGCGCACCGTTTCCGCCGCTGCGCCGCAAGACGACATCGTTAACTCGGACTTAGCGGCGCGGCGCCATTAAGCTTGTTTTACCGCTGCGGTGGGAGAGCGTGGCGGCACGGCGCCGACGTGAATCAGATTCGACTCAACTTCGCACCGCCGCCCCCATTCCCACGCGCCATCATAAAGACCGAGTTTTAAAGCAGCCGCGCCTTCTTTTACTACTTTTAATGACGGCAGCCTCCCTGCTCGCCGCGGACGGCCGGCCGGTCGGCCGGACGGACAAACGGAGCGAGGAAGCACGACGGCCGCGGGCTGCTGGAGGGACTCCCAAGGACCGCCGCTCTGTCTGCGCCGCACTTCTAGGGTGTCCCGTGCGAGTGACTGCGCGGAAATAAAAAGCGATCGTTGGGAAGTGCTCGGCGGCCGGGCCGGGGCCGGGCCGGGGCCGGGCCCGTCGGCGTGCCGAGGACCTGGCGCGCCCTTATCCGTGCCGCCCCACCCAGAGTGGCTGTTTGTCCGCGCTTGCGGCGCGCCGCCTGCCGCCGTGTCCAGCGTGGGGGGAGTCGCGCCCCGCCACCCCAAGACCATTTCCTCCGCCGAGAGCATTTCTTCCGCCGGCCCATCGGCCCCGCCCCGCCCCGCCCGCACCTGTTGATCGGATGGCGCTGCACCGGGGCTGCCGAAGAACGTGTCGATGATGGCTCCGGGGTGGACTCTGGTGTTGCACGGTGGGAATTCGGAGTCCCAACGGAGCGGCACATACGAAAGGAAAATGATTTGGAACCGGACCGCACGTTGGCAATACGGCAGCCCTTGCGGTGAGGCACACACACGTCCTAGCGCCAGCTCGGCCGAAAACTCGTTTTGGTTTTATTTCTTTGTGTCCCTCCGCTGCCCGCGGTGCTTTTACAGCCCCGGGCTGCACCGACCGCGCGACATAAAAGTGCGGGGCGGTAACAAGCTGAGCGGGTGGCGGCCTTCGGCCTTGGGCGGCGATGAGCAGCCCTTGAAGGCCGCGGGCAGCAGGGGCGGACCGGCCAGGGGGCGTGATTTTTTTTGTGTGTGTGTGTGTGTGTGTGTGTGTGTGTGTGTGTGTGTGTGTGTGTGTGTGTGTGTGTGTGTGTGTAATTGTCACGGGCCTCAAAGAGAATGTTTCAAACAAATCATGGAAATTAATCCACGCGAATGATTTGAAAGATTCTTTTTTTGTGACTGCCGCTGATCTTTCATAATTTTTTTTTTTTTATGCCAACAGACATGCGAACCTGAACGACACTGGCGTTAAACAAGCATCATGTGTGCACGCCCACGTCGGCGGTAATTGGTGTCGAGTCAGACGGCCGCCCATGATGGCGTGGGTTGAAAAACACCTGGCGTTGACAGACGACAACCGCTGCCATCCTCGAACCCAATGATAGCACTTTAGCGAACGAGGCTTCCTCGTGGATCAAACGCTCTTCGAGCCTCTCTTTTGTGTCGTGTCGAGTTTCGCGTTCGTTAAAAACTTTGCGTGCTTCGATAGTTGTTTGGTGTGCGGCGTCGCGGGCCGCGCCACCCACTGCGGCCGGGCCACGGCCGGTGCATGGCCGGGGCCCCCGGAGATAATTGGACGCCCGCTAACTTTAGCTTTCACAGCCACTTGCGGCCCAGCAGCGCCGTTTTTGAACACCTCACCTCGCCCTCCTGTGAGCCGTGTGCACCCTTCGTGTGCACCCTGTGGGCCAATTGCCCCTCAGCCCTCCGCGGTGAGAGGGCGGCATTTTGGCGCAGAAGGCAGAAGCAAAGAGCACTCTAGGTGGCTGCGGTGCTGCGGGCCGCCCCTCCCCTCTCTGCGCCGACCGACTCACTCACCTGTGATGGGGATGGCGCCCGACGTCCGCTTGGCGCGGCCCCGTCCGCTCAGGGCGCCCCCTTCGGCCCCTTCCGGAAAGAGGGGCATTCGGGCCGCGAGTGCCTGCAAGCAGAGGGCCGAGATAACAGTAACAATGCCGTGTTGTCTTTCTGGCGGCGCTGCAGGCCGCGTCTTGTTCTGTTCTGCGGACAGCGAGCGAGTCGTGCGCGGCGAAGCAAGAGACGTAATGTATACAGCGCGCCCGGGCGGGCTGGGGTGGGGTGGGATGGGGTGGAATGGGGTGGGGGTGGAATTCGTCAAAGGACCACGAGCGCCTTTCCGACACCTGCCTTCGTTTGACGCCGCGTTGCGGGTTGTTTGACCACGCGGATCACTGCGTGGTGTGGGGCGGGCTAACGGTTACTTTTTTTTCCTAATGTGGCGCAGCATTGTGTAGTCTCTCCTGACTGAACAGTCGGGTCAAACTTTATTTGCAAGCGACGGCCTCCGAAATGGCCTACTACACCAAGAGATCCAGAGGTTGAAGCGTAAGCAGACTACCCTCAGACGAGCTGGGACGACACGCACGATTCGGCAACGTCACGCCGCTTCCCCCCCCCCTCCCCCAGCCAGCCAGTCAGCCAGCCAGCCCGCCCGGCCAGCCGGCCAGCCAGGCAAGACAAGACACGAGCCGGGCCCAGCCGCCCAGCCGCCCAGCCGGACTAGCCGTCCCGCACGATGCGGCAACGTCGCGTCGCCCCCTCCCTCCCCCTTCCTTGCCCCGGGCGTTTGGCATTGTTGGCGTCTCGCAGCGAGCTGGGCGCGACCGGGTGGAGTGCGGGCAGTGCCGAAAGGCGAGGCGGCCAGGCAGGCAAGCTGGCCACGAGCTGGGACACGCATGACTCGGCAACGCCGCGCCGCTCCTCCACCGTTCGGCAGAGGCGGCAGCGGAGACGACGAGATTTCAGGTACGCAGGTTGGCTCATGAGACGCGTAAGGAGTCACCGAGTCGCACCGCAAATTGTACTTGTGGGCCGAAGAGAGAGAGCTGCACGTATGAAAATTGAACATTTGGTCAGTTCAAAATTATTTTGGAGAGCTCTTTTCAAGAAAGAGACCACACCATTTGCTTGCCAGACTTTGCTGAAAATTTTTTTTTCCCCCGCGTCTCCCTTTCTCCGGTCACGTCGAGACGTGCTGGCTGAGCGCCACCACGTGCCGGTGGGAGGTCTCTCCCGGGGCACGAACTGAGTTAAACAAGGCCTGCATGTTTACTTTTGAAAAATGGATAAGGCTTGAGACCACCCCCATTTGCTGACGCTCATGCTGCTGTAAAACGTTGCATAATGTACGCCCCCAGGTTCACCAGCCAGCAGTGTGTCCTGCTCCACCGCGTCTAAGCCGCCTCCAATGGCTTTCATTCGACTGGAGTTGATGGTCCGCGCGGCAGGAAAAACGGTGCTATGATAAGACGGATACAACATACTGTTGATGACGCAGACCCCCAAGTTTCCATCGCGGCTGTGAAACTAAACTCTGCGACAGTAGTTAATCCGGCCCTGCCCCCCCCCCCCCCTTTTCCCGGCCGCTGCCGTCGTGAGCGGCTTCCGCGGCCTCCCTGTGGACCGCGTGGATTATCGGCTCGGCCGGCGCCTCCGGAGCATAAGGTGCTGCCTGGCCACCACCCTGCCCGGGGCCTGCCACCCTCACCGACAGAAAGGCTGCCGTGCCGACCCATATCGGCCATCATCGGCCGGTCAAGACTAATTGGCTCACTGTAGAGGGAGGGGGCTGGAGGATGGCTTTCTTGACGGCGCCCTGGGTGTGCAGGTGATAGGCAAGCCTTCCCCCTCCCCTCGTCCCTCTCCGTAAGCCGCATTCAGAATGGCGGTGGGTGCAGAGCGAGGGCGTGGGTCCTCGGCACTCGACGCCGCGCCGCGCCCACACTGCAAGGCCCTCGACCGGTAATCAGCACGCCGACGCCCCAGCGCGGCGCGCCCGCCGATTGGGACGACGGGGACGTGCACTTCACGACGCCGTCCTCATCGCCTTGTGGCGTGGCGCCGGGCCATGGCGTCTGGTCCCAGCGCGACACGGAACCAAGCGGCCTGATGAGCCCTGTCCCCCCCCCCTCCACCCACCACCCGCCACCCACACCTACGCCGCACGGATGAGCCATGTCGCTCGCACTACGGCACCCTCGGCCCGCTGCAGACTGATTCACGAAGGGTCGTTTCGTCGCCCCGTTTGGCGAGAGAGACCAAGCCTTGGAATCGTTGGCGTTGGCCTCGGCCCGGGTGGGCAGTCTTATTTCCCGTGCCGCCTGCCGCCGCGGAGGCGGAGGGGAGGGCGCGCAGAGAATCGCCGGCGGCCAACAGCAACAAGGCGCCGCGAGTCTGTTCCGTCCGCACGTGTTGTCTTTGTCTCGGCGCGGCGCGGCATTGGCCAAATTCGAATCGAGGAGAAACATTTGCCGCCGCGGAATAACACGAAAGGCGGGGCGGGGTGGCGTAGGGCTCCAGCCCGGCCCTTGTGTCCTTTGAAGGGCGAAATGAGGAGGCCCGCGTAGTCGAGCTTGTGCGCAGGTCATTCCTCGTCCTAGAAACGACTTGATCCTCTCTTTTTTCGGCTTCCTCCTCGCCGTATTTGGATCAGTCTAATTTCTTCCGCGCTGAAAGTCACGCCTTCTCGCCGCGCGCGCTGACAGACAGACCGCAGACAGAGCGCCAGTATTTGCTCAAGGGGTGGCGGAGTCACGGCCCGCTACCCTGCGCGGCAACAGGTGGCTAGAGCAGGTGGCGCGGCCGATGAATTGCGGTTAGTTGTGGCGCGAGGGGATAGTGCAGCGAGGGCGAGGGTGCCTCACGAGCCGCGCCAGCAGGAAGCAGACCGGGGAAAATCGCGCGCCGAGTGAGGTGTTCCAGTAGCCGCGTGCACCGCCGGTGAAACCGCCGATCCGAAAGGCCAGGGTTCGACTCCATCCGGTCTCTTCCTTTTTGGCGCCGCTCTGACACGCACGAGGCGATCATTTTCCCGTCCGCCTTTGTTTCCTTTTCACAGTGCGACCGCCCCCGCGCTGCGCTGGTCTCTCGTTCGCTGCCGCGGGCAGCGTTTCATTCGATGCCGGTAGCAAAATAGAGATGGGTTTCGCGGGCGTCGGTCTCGCGCCGGCCGGCTTGCACTTGGTGGTGTCCTGTCGGGGCGCTTGATGACGCGTCCATGGCCGGGTAGCCGCGGGGGCCGGCCGGGGTGAGCGGCCGGTCCAAGCCACTGCCATCATTCCAGTTCTTGAATGCCCCTTTGCCACCCCGCTGAGCCCCGGGCTGGACCACCGCGTTAATCCAGGTCCAATTAAAATGAAAAGAAATATGCCGCCCCGCGCGGAGCGGGTGGGCTTTGGACAGTCAATGAGGCCGCGGGGGTGTGGCGATAGAATCACTGATCCGATGCCGAGTCGGATTAGCCGCATTAGAAAGCCGCTTCATTCGCGACTCTGGATGGCCAATTTCATAATGTGCGGGACGCCACGCCGACGGCATTGACGCCCCCCGTCGCCGCTCCTCATTCACCTTTTCGGGGAAAAGGCACCCGCCGATCCGGAGCCGACGTGAAAAGGAGTGGCTGCCTGCCTTTGTGGCTCAGCAGCGCTCTGAAAGGGAGGCGCTGTTGGTCTCGCACTGGCCCCCTCGTTTGGCAAGTCAGGAAACTAAATAATATTGAAGTGATCTCCAAAATTTATAAAATATAAGATACGTCCCTTAGGACGCGTCGAGTAACTAATATGTAATTTAAAAAAAAAACGTTCAAATCAATCATCAATGGAAAGCAATCTCGCCAGTCAATATTTCGAGACCGCACGCGAAACACGCTGAAGCGGCGCGCGGCCGTCGATCACAGAGGCTTCCGGCGCGGGGAGCGCGCGCTCGTTGAAGTGCGCCGCGCAGCCATGCATTATTTGACAGGCTCGCGCGCCGCGCCGCGTCTAGCAGCGAGAAAATGAGCCCGTCTTGTCGCGTTCGACGTCCGACGTGCGGAAGATGAAGAGGCCGTCTCGGTCGGGTGGAGAAGCTAGGCAGAGGAAAAACAGAGGCCAGGCAGAGGCCGGGGCGCCTCGACTTGTTGCTGCCACGGTGCTGCGGCCCCGGCCCGCCCAGGCCACAGGACCCATCCCGCGGGGCTACACCCCCTTCGTCGCTCTGTCTCTGTCGCTGCCCTACGGGACGCCCCACGGGACGCCCCACGGGAGAGGCGGAGCGGCGAGACGGCTGTTCGGCGTCAGCCTGCTGGGGCGCGAAACTTAACTCAGCGTGGCGGACGACGACGGCGAGCGGCAGAGGTGCAGCTCGTTAAGCGAGTTCACTCGGCCGAGAGCGTTGGCAACTATTTATACAAGGCCGCCGCCCCGGCACCCGGCAACGGCGACGGCCTGCTTCGGTGCCCACGCGGGGCGGCTGGGAGCACGGTCACCTTCGCCATCATTATCATCTTCTCCCGTTAAAAGTCATCCAGAAATGTTCTCGCGCCACAGCAAGTGAGCGGAACCGCGCCAAAAAGAAATGAAGAATTTATTTTAACGTAAGAAACGTCCCTGCTGGTCCAATTCTTCCTCGGGCGCTCTTTCTTGGAGGAGCCAACTGACCGTTAAATTCCCGAGTGCGGGGGAGTTGATCGGACTGGGCTGGACCGTGGGCAGCTTGCGTCTCGGGGTAGAGTGGACCCTTCTGCTTTGTAGGGGAGTTCAGAATGCCTCGTCTAAGGGTTAAGCGCACATACAACCGCAATTGCGCTCACACTTACACACGAATTCACACATACACTCAAATACATGTGCACACACACACACAGCCCGCCATTCCATTTTCCGCTCCTCCATAACTGGACGGCACCCGGCTTAACGTCATCCGTGGCTTCGTCTTGTATGCGCAACGGCTCTCCTCTCTCCGGGGTCACACACACCGACTTCTACCCTCCCCTCATCTCTTCCTTCATTCCATTACGTACACGGCACTGTCCCTCTGGAGCCTCGTCCTTCTTGCCGAGGACGGCGTGCTGCGGCGTCGTCACTGACCTGCCTGAAGTTGGACGCGCTGCCGACGCGAGGCGCGCTGGCCCTGGGCGCGCTGGCTCTGGGCGCGCTGGGCTTGGCGATGGAGGCCGTCAGGTAGAGGACGGTCAGCAGCACGCTCAAGTGGGACGCGGCCGCCATCCTGCCAAAGGCGGAAGCAACAAAAACAGAGTCAGTCGCCGAACGATTCAGGAGAGCGGTTCGTGGCTCCGTCTCTGTCGCGCCATCACCGAGTATACCCCGTGAGTGCGACTGAGACGGAGCCATGCTCCGCGGTCGGTGGTGGTGGTGGTGGGGAGGGCCAAGTCAAGCCCCGCCTCCGCGCCTGCCGCGCAGGTCGTCCCGTCGCACAGCCACGCGCTGCGGAGCGCGCTGGTTGCCTATCGAGAGGTCCGCGGGCGTAGAGGCGGTCTTAGGGCCAGTCCGCGCTCTCGACCGCGCGCAGCGCACGATGCACAGTGGGTCAGAAGAACGTTGAGACGGCCAAAATCCCGGACGCGCTTTGAGCTCCAAAGTCCGCTAAATGGGACTCGAATCGAAGGTGTGATCCCGCTAATGGATTCCTCGTTTGGAGAGCAATCCATTGGTAGGGTCACACGTTGGATTTTCCATTTAGCGACTCCTGGAGCTCTAAACGCGTCTAGAATTTTGGCCACCTCAACGGTCTTCTGACCCACTGTGCGCTACAGGCTCATTCCAGACTCTGACGGAAAGGGCAAAGGACATTTGAACTGCGTCCAACTGAACATTAAACACCGTCGACAACCGGACTGCCCTGAGGAGTGTGCCATCTTTTATTCATGTCGGGAACGGCTGCCGTTGAAAACTCATCGATACGATGAATTGAATTGAGAATTGCGCAATCTTACGCTGTTTCCAAGAGAGAGAGAGAGAGAGAGAGAGAGAGAGAGAGAGAGAGAGAGAGAGAGAGAGAGAGAGAGAGATTGATAACAATCGCCACATGATTGAAGTTTGCCCAGTGATGATTGGAGAAGGGGAAAAGTGGCAGCGCAGAAAACCCCCGATCTCGAGTGAGGAGGGATCGACTTCTGTTTGCACACTGGCTGGCCGGCCAGGGCAGGCCAGGGTGGGCCAGGGCCGGCGGAGGCGGAAGTGGGCGCAGCGTGAGCGGGGCGGCGAACGACACGTCTCTATTGCCGCGGGGTGGGGGTGGGGGGGCTGTCCGCCCGCTCCTGCCCGAATGACCTCAAAGGCAACACGGCAGCCACATACGCGACTCATAACCCACTTCCAGTGGCGGCGGAGCGGATGACGCAGGCGAGGTCGAGTTTCCCGCCCAAACTTAACTTTGCCGCGAGTGCCTTCGGCTGTTGGCGCCTTTGTGGTGAGCGTTTTATTGCCCCTCCAGTATGCGAGTGTTTCGCCGTTTTCACCGCTCCGCCGCTGCGTGGGACGCCCAGCCGCCGGCGTTCCATTTGGCCGGCCAATGTAGCGGGGTGGGGCTCGACGCCTTTTGTGCGGCCGGCGTCTCAGGTGCCCCTCAGCGGGCGGGGCGGGGCGGCGAGTACAGGGCGCAGAGTTATTCACGTCGAAGACAAAGGGCGGCAGGAAGAGCACCCGGCCGACTGAGGCCCCAGGGGGGGCAGGCACTGGAAGACGCGATAACGCGCTCATCCTTCACTCGGTGCCGCACGGCTCGGCTCTGTCTGCCCGGCCGCCCCCCGAGTACCGAGTGGACGGTTGCCAAGTCAGGTGAGCCCTCTGGAAGTACCAAGGGCTCCTCGCGGCGCGTGGCGGGCCCCCGCGCGGCCCTGTGGGAGCCCTCCCTCCCTGAGGCCCGCACGCCAGCACAGCCAGCACGGCCAGCAGCACAGCGACGCGCGGAGTGAGAGGGAGGGTGTCCAGGTCCTCGAGGGTTTCCGGTCACGCTCTCGGGGGGCTGCCTGCCGCATGGCCGCCGCAATAGGGCTGCCGCGTGCCGGCCCGCGGCGGCGGCTCAAGATTAATGTTTGTCTCGGCGCGGATGAAGAACCGTATTGGGGTGGCATGGCCGCGCTCGCTGAGGTATTGCTCTCCCTGGGGCTCGACCCGGGTTCGGTACCCGGACGTTCCTGATATTTAGTGGCAACTGGCTGTGGAATCGGAGTCCTGTCATGACTTTTCGATCAATGGCCCATTTCCCTGAAGACGTGCCGTTGCGGATATGGAGTCACTCATCTAAACTGTGACAATTTAATGTTGTGTTGGACGTAAGGCGTGAGTCTGCCACCCCACCGCGCTCCATCCTAGCGGCACCCTCCCGACGAGGCGACAACAGCGCCAAAGCAGAAGAGGCGCAAAAACGTGCGGGCAGCTGCGGGACGGTGGCATCTGCTGCGTTCATTTGTCGGCCTAGCAGCAGTGAAGCGGCGAGGCTGCAGAGCCGGAGAAGAAAAATCGGGGTGCGGCGCTCTAAAACTTGCGTCCCAACCGATCACCAGTTTCCCCCTTGCCTGTTCGAGCAACTGCAAAAAAGTCAACTCTTTCTCTTCGTCGACTTTGACTGCCCCAACACCGTAAGCCTCGTCAGGCGGCGTGCAGTTGCCAGGCGATGTTAGGTGCCAGGTGAGGAGGCGGCGTTTATCTTTACGTTGTTTGCCAGCGGAGCAGTGTCGCAGTGACGCCCGGCCCTACACAAACAACAACAAGAGCGAGGCGGCTTAGTGTCGCGCAGTGCCCCTCGCCCGCCTCGCGCCTTCGATACCTCGCCCCTGGCCGCCCCCGCGCTCCCGCCGCCTTTCGGATCGTTTCGTCGCTCCGTCCATGGCGGCGGGGTGGCCAGGTAATAGCCTGCGGTGGCCTAAGGGTCCGAATAAAAGCGATGACAGTTTCGCTGCGGCAAGTTTATGATGTGGCGGGGAGGCCGCGCCACGTGGTCCTAATTGAAGCACGCCCGGATTTGCGATGCCCGCCCCGCCCCAGCGCGCGGCGACAGAGCGTAATCAACAGCTTGTCCTGCTCTGCACGCCGGCCAGCCCCGCCAGCCCCGCCAGCCCCGCCAGCCCCGACCTCGTTAGGGCCACAGCTTGCGCAGCCCCTCACCGGTTCGGATTTCCCACGTTTTATGGAAGACCAGAATGCCAAAATGCCGGGTCTCTAATGAGTTCTCCGATATCATGAGACAGATGGAGGCCTGCATGGCGCCCGGTGCCGGCGTCAGGGCCGCGGGGCCCTTACTCCAAAGGGTGGCGCGCTCTGCTCCTCCCTCACTCGTCTCGACTGAACGACCTTTGCCGAAGCAAAGCAAAGCCCACCTGTAATCACGCTAGTCGGTCTGAGAGGAAGGAAGGCTCGCTACGCAGAGCGCCGTCCTGCGCCGGTATTGGAGGCTGGGTGCAAGCAGTGGCTGGTGCGTCGGGTCCGGCGTCACCGCAGCGGGGCGCGCAGAGCAGCGTGCACTGCCTCGGAGGGTCCAGGCCCGGCCCCGCGGCCCCGCGTTCCCGACGCTGCCATCGGTCTTCGCGACACGCGCCTCGCGGCCTTGCAGGACTTCCCCGTCGCGCTGTGGCACGCACGCCTCGCCGTGGCCTCGCCGGGGTGGCAGGTGGCTGGCTCCGCGCTCCGCGCGCGCTGCTCGTCTAGCGCCACGGTGCCCCGGCCTGGGCGGCGCGGCGCGGCCGTCTCCCACGCGCTGGGCTGTCTGCAGGCTTCACGGCCTATCTCTCACACCTACGCGGCTACGCGGGACGTCCCTCGAGTGCGAGAGAGTGAGGGAGGAAGGGGCCTCAGCCTTCTGCAATGCGGCGCGGACTCTTCTTCAGGGAACCGCGGGTCGGGGCCGGGAACACCCAGGACCCCCCGGGCGGCCGCGGCAGGCTCGTATCATCATCATCATCGTTGGCGGTTCCGAGAAGGGCCCCCCGGGCACCAAGAAGGCTAGCATGACCGGCCATACAAGCCGCCGCGCCACCCGTCCCAACAACCCACCCCGCGGGGCCGCGACGCGCCACCCCACTCACCGCGCGAAACGATACGACACAGTGACACACACTCTCTCTCCCTTTCTCTCTCTCACACACTCACTCACACACACACACGAACTGGCCGGTGAAAGGGACAGGCCACAGAACAGAGCGGTTCGATTAGCACCGGCTGACAGGCAGGCAGGCGGGCGCCAGGTCAGGCCAAGCGGGGCAGCCGGGGGCAGCGGTTCGGTTCGCGCGGTGACACCGACACCACGGTGTACTGACACACTTTCTGCTCGGCCGTCTGCGCGACGCCTCTTTTCCACTTCCGGCAAGGGCAAAAGTAAAAGCTAAGTCGCGGTGAAGAGTAGACTGATTCCGCACGGTCGCTTCTGTCTCTCTCGCACCTATTCCATGCTCGGAGGCCGCCGTCCTATCGGACGCGCAGGAAACTGCTTTCCGACCCAAGGAGAAACAGGAGTCTCTTATCAGGTCACTCGATGTCACTTATTTCATTCATCGTGACGTCAAAAATGGTCCCCGATGTTCACCTTTTGGTGTCGAGTTGATACGTCACTTCGATACGACTTTCCTTGCTCCCCAGGTCCGCGGCCACGCCGTGCCGCGTCGGACTCACCTGTGGCGGTGGCGGCTTGCAGGTGCTCGCGGCTCGGCTCGGCGGGGCGCCCCTGGAACGCTGGCGTTGGCAGGCAGCAGCGGGTAGCAGCGGCCAGGCAGGAACTCTGGCCGCGTCCAGGAGGGGCGTAGCGAGAGTAGGAGTAGCTCTGAGAGTGGACCGTCTCCCTGTTCGACCCTCCCGCGGGGCGCTCTGCAACCGACTGAGGACTGCGCTGGAGTAGGGAGTAGGGGCCCGCCTGGCAGCCCGCCTGGCAGCCCGCCTGGCAGAGGACCGGGGGTAGGCGAGCACGCCGCCCCTGAGCGGCTCGCGGGGCCGGCCTGGCCGGCTCTCTCTCCCACCCAACGGGACGCCCATGAGTCTGAGAGAGTGTGCCTTCCGCTCGGAATCAGTCGGCAGAGATCGCATGGCTTGGTTGCCGCAGGATCGGCCGGCCAGGGAGACCCGATCCAATGGCGGGGCATCGACGGGGGAAGTCCAGTCCGCCTCAGCTTCTACAGTGATCCGGCAACGTCTGGCGCGGTCAAGGACTCTGGTGCGGTGTTCTCAGCGCCTGAGAAGCGCAGCATTAGCCGTCAGGCCAGCCCGCTCAGCATGTATGAGTCGCGGCATTGCCTACCCGGTAGATAACAGGGGTTCCAGTAGGGTGGAGTGGATCGACAGATCAACCTACTTTTACTTATAGTTTTGCTAAAATAAAATTTGACACTAGTTAGGAAGTCTTACTTTTTCAGACTGACGTAGAAAAAACACACCATTTGAGATAAATACTCATTTATTTGGGCGAGCAAAAAAAATAGGTTTCTGGTAGCACCCATATTACAACAATGGTGCTGCATGAAACTTCAGGGCATGGTCTCCATTGAAGCAAATAATAGGCCACACGACTTACAAACTAAATACAATAGGAAAAACCAGTAAAAGAGCCAGACCGCTCACAGGCAGGTTACGAATACTGAACAGGTATGATCTATTTGAAACACTCAATAATTTGTTCAGTTAACACAGTAAAAACAATTGGGGTATGACTAGACACAGTAGAGAGCCAGGAAAATACACCATCCCACAGAAAATTCAAATAGTTGTGATGCAATAACAGACTAGGGAATGACAATGTTTGTACTATTTAATGAAGAATCACAAGAGATATAATCTCCTGTTGAAGTATTGATAAACATTAGCATGGACCAACATCCAAAATACTAAGAAAACTATTATTTAAGGATATGTCACTGATTATCAAGAAAACAGGAAATTACCTCATAAAAAAATCAGTTTTGGTAAGTTACAATCACACAAGGGACAATTTTGCTTGATACTCAACACAATTTAAACATAAGTCCATTTACAACGGGCGTATATGGTAATTGATAGAAACCCAAAGAACCATCAAATTTCCAAGAGATCTAGAGGCAGTACCAGGTCACTGACACCTTCACCATTAAACCACACCACACATGGCAGTTCGGAAAACTTAAATGGAAACCTCTTGAGCTCTCCATACTATACCATGATGAAAATCTGACCAGCATTCATGAGAGAATTTATTAAATGCACCCAGATTAAAACTGATGGAAAATTGAAAATTTAGTAGAGACTTGTTTTTTTCATGATGCGTAAAAATTCTTCTTGACTTATTTTGTGATCACCATCACGGTCTGCTTCCTCAATCATTTCCTGAAAATCATGTTCATCAGTATGATAGATCTTGACAATAAAATTTGTGAAAGACATTTGGCAGTTATATTTCTTACATGAAGTTCTTCATCGGTTAAATTTTCACCCAATTCTGTTGCTACTCTTTTCAAATTTTCAAATGTAATTTTCCCTGTTTCATCATCATCAAAAAGTCTGAAGGCTTTCATGATTTCTTCTTTAGTGTCTTTTTCAGCCATTTTGGTTGTCATCAAATTCAGAAACTCTTCAAAGGACAGTTTGCCTAAAAAAATAAAATTAAAATAAAAAGTAAAGACATGTAACATGAAAGCTGATGAATTCCAAAAGCTTCACCGCACTGTACCGGTGTCATCTTTATCAACTTCAGCGATCATTTTCTTAATTTCCTCCTTCTTAGGTTCAAACCCAAGAGCCCTCATGGCAACCTGCAGAAGAGTGCATACAAAATTATTTATAAGAAAACACACCTCAATGGGCTTTTGTCAATAAAACAAGAATAAGTTACCTTCAGTTCTTTTGTTTCAATTTTCCCTTTGCCTTCCGTGTCAAAGAGATCAAATGCTTCTTTGATGTCAGCTCGCTGTTCGGCACTCAAATCAAATTTTGGCCCACCCGACTTCTTTCTTGTACCCATTATCACTGCTGCACCTGGAAAGTCTAAAACAAAAAGCCGTTTCACGAACGGAAGACAGAGAGGATCGAAGTCCCTGGATAATATCTGCAATAAATCAGATTCGACGGGGATAGAGCAACTGATATGGCAATGAGCACTCTTTACCCAAATATCAACCACAGATGAGGTTAGATGAATACGAAGCGTTTCCCAATGACCGTGACAATTCTTCTCTGCAAGACTACAAAAGTCAGGCAGGCAGAACACAGTACCAGTAAAAATCTCGATTAAACTCGTCCCTTAGTTCACCCAAATAGAGTTACAAGACTGACATCTGTTCAGAGCAGAAAACAACCCTTCCCACCCTTTCCTGCAGAAAAACAACACCGCAGAAGTTTGGCGCCACTGTCGCGTCGTCGCGTCGCTATGGTGTTTTGGTCTCGCAATTTCTCATAGATACGTGTCTCTCTTGCAAATAACGGAGGGGCAAAATTTTTGCCTGCATATAAGCTTCTTGCTACTTAAGGTGGGAGGAGGAGGAGGAAAGTTCACCTGTTTCTGCTCAACAAACGGTTCATGCCCTCTTGACGTGAACCTTTGAACCGCTGTCCTTTACTTTGCTTGTCTGTATTAGCATGGTGAAGTTAATCTAGCGGTTTCTGCATTGCTGTACAGAGGACAGTACGGACGATAATCTGGGCTAACCTGCTGGTAGAGCTGGATGTTGCAATCACAAAATGAATTTATCTTTTGATTTAACGGCGCTATTGAGATCATAACAGCCTCAGGAATCACTGTTTACCTATCATTTTTAGATAGCTGCTGAAAATGAACCAACCAAGGTAAGTGCTGTTTACTTTCCTCAATATATCCTGGCTTGTTTATCATCTTGAAAATTGTCTGTGATGTTGTTTATTTCTAAATATGGTTTAATCACTTATCTTTGTTTTAGTAATATCCTTACAATCGCCTTGGGAGCATGTGCCGTGCTTGGTGCAGCTGGAGTTGTCCTATGGAATCATTTTTATGAGTCACGACGAAGGATTATGTTACAGCAAGAAATTTCTCGCCTTGACTTAACTGTCAGCCAACTGAGAGGAGAGCTTGAAGCTGCGAGGTTGGGGTTGTATTCTGAATTTATTGATATAATTCATTTTCTCTGCATGTAGTCATTGTTTTGTATTTCACTAGGATTCGGAAAGCCAACTCAAGTAGGAGAAGCTCTCCAACTCGGTCTTTACGCAGCTGTAGGACAGTGAGTAATTATGATTCCGAAGAAGATGAATTTTTCGATCTGTCGTCTGGTGGAGAAGATGAATTGTAAGTCAAAGTTGGAAATTTGTTGAATTCATTTATTTTTGTTATTAGCCTTGACGCATACTCTGATAAACTTTCCAGTGACAAGGATGCTTTAAGTCCTGTGTTAGATGAAGCTTTGAAGTCTTTGCTGGAAGATGTGGACGTTCTTTTAAAGACAGGAACATCAGAATCTCGAAGAGAAGCCTATTCCAAACTAACTTCCTATCTCTCCAAGGTGCACTTATGCTAATTATTGTCTTATTTTTTTACGTCTTTTCTGTCTTTACCTTCAATTATATATGTTAGAAAATTGGAAAAACTGTTAGTAATTACAACAGTATTTTCATTTTCAGCATGAGCCAATTGCTGCTGTTTTGTGGCGTCTAGCAAAATGCTGCCATGGTCTGGGATCTGCATGTGCAGCGATGGGGCATTTAGAACAGAAAAAAGAGTTTATTCTTGAAGGTTTGTGTGTTACCTGTTTTTTGTTATTCTTTTTTTTTCTGTTTCTTCATTGGTAGAGTTCTTTGCATTCTCGTGTCTCAGGTCTGGATTATGCCAAACGCGCTTTAGAGTTAGATAGCAATGAGGCCGAGGCGCACAAATGGTTTGCTGTCTTGACTGGAGCATATGGCGACTATCTGGGGATGAAAGACAAAATTGAGGGTGGTTATGTTTTTAAAACCCATGTGGAAAAAGCCATCGACCTGAGGCCAGATGATGCTTCTTTACGGCATCTTGTTGGCCGTTTTAAACATGAGGTATTTGGATGATTGCCTTTAGTCAACTCTTTTAGTTTATTCTGAATTCAAATTCCTATTTTCCATTTTTGTTTAGGTGGCTAATTTGTCTTGGATAGAGAGAAAAGTGGCAGGCACCCTGTTTGCTGAAGTTCCTGCTGCAACTCTGCCAGAAGCAATTGAAGATTTCAAAGCGGCACACAAATTAAACCCCACTCCATGGAAGGAAAATTCTCTCTACCTTGCTAAGTGCTACATTGCCATGGGAAAATATGCTGATGCAGTTCATTGGTTAGATGATGCTGCCTCCATTCCTGTTACCAGTTGCGAGGTAAGTGAAGACAATTTCCAGAATAATAATTATTGCTCAATCGTACATCTAAAATTTACTTCTTTCTTCCGTAGGATGAATTGGTAGAGCTGGAGGTGCAAAACCTTTTATCAAATTACAATGGATATAGAAAAAAATCAAGTTAAAGACTTTTTTTTTATCTAACTTTTAAAATTAGAGTTCAATACTAGAATTTTGAAGGGTAGTTTCAAATTTTTTGTCCATGTATTTTTTTGTAAGCTGTGTATGTAGTTATGATATGTATGTAACAAGTGATGAAATCTTCACACCTTATTCAGAAACATGTCATTCCCAAATTATTCCTCAAAAATCTTTGACGAAACATGGTACATCTTTAATGTCATTCTAAGATTATTTGTTTTTTCGGGGTCCCAATTTGTGTTTGTTGAATACATGTAAAACCTGTTCTTCTGTGATGAACTCTTGACTCAAGGTCACCATCTTTGCACAAATGCTTTTTGTTTTTGCTGTTATCTTTAATTGTTTGACTATAGTAAGCAGTATATGAACTAAATGTCAGTTCTCCATGGCTACTTAAATGTTATTTTTGTGACTTATTTTCTATTGCCTGTTTCATTCCAATGTGTTCTATAATAAGGGTGAAATTAGTGGATTGAATAATGGTCTGCTGAACCTCTGAAGCTAGTTGAAAGTGCCCTTTTTATTTATATTTTTTGTTATCTATTGGGAGAGGCCTTGCATTTTATTTGTGTAACAGTCATACTACTGGGCTTGATAATGTACAAAACATCAAATTCATCACTGTTGGGGTAAACAAACAAAACTATAAAATTTATGATGCTCACACTATGTCTAGTCTATGACTCACATGTCCTGGTTTGTGTCTTCTGTTAATATTATTAAGTCTAATGTTAGGCTGTGTCTCACATGAAATGTCCTCCATCTTTATTTTGATAGACTCTGTGCACAATATTCCCATTGGCCTTGCCTATCCAGAACTGGCTCTTACACAGTTATTTACTATTTGTCTTATTGTTTTAGATTCCCCATTCCTTCCTGGCTTCTTAGCCAATATCTTTATGGCAAGTTGGAATTGCAGGGCAATGTGTAGTTTTGCTAAATCTCAAAGTTCTGTTGAAGGGCTGTGGTGATGTAATTGTTTATAATTATGTTTTAATTTAATCAGTGGGAATTGATGTAGCAGTTCTTATCCAAATAATAAGTTTATGCTCTTACAATTTCACACAATATTTATGGATGCAGGAATTAACTGTTATTTTATTTATTGATGCTGTCTTCGTATAGAGTCTAAGTTATTAGAAGTTAGTGGTATGTGGACCTCATGATTATTTCATCTTCCATTTAAAAAAAAGAACAAAAAATTGTGGGAAGGTGGTGTGGTGAATGTAGGTTGAAGTCATAACAAATATGTGAATGTAGGTTGCTTAGTATTGTCATGATAATGTTTAAACAAAGTTTAAATTGCTGTTTGTTTTTGTTTCAAAAATTGAGTGACTGCTTTCTTTCCTTTTTGTGTTTTGCTAAGAGTTTTAACTCTTTGGATAGCGAGCGGCTGGTGCCTTCGCATCTTTGAAAAATACATTTTTTTTTTTTTTAAAGAAATTTTGTGTGTTGTTTCCCTTTGTTGCAAAAACACATTCGCAGAGTCGCTTGGAGTCGGCCGAGGTTGCCCGCGGCAGGCAGACTAGGTAGTTCCGAGGACGTCGGTCTGTCTCTGTCTCGCTCGCACCCCTGCGGCTGCGGCACCGCCCAGCCTGTCCGCGGCGCCTCCCCGCGTTGAGGGGCTTCCCTGCCGTGCCTCCGCCCTTTGGACTGCGGCCCGCGATAGGGCCCTTCGGGGGCTTCAGGGCGGCCCGGGCCGCGTCATGGGGGAACAGGGAAGGCCTAGAGGTCCGGGGGAAGGCGCCAAGAAGGCGGCATGGAGCACGCGACCCGCTGGCCGGCCATGGCCAGCCGGCTGCCGAGCGGCCAGCACGAAGGGGCACCCGGACAGGGTGAGGCTAGAGTCCTATAGGCCACGCAGCCTTGCCGCCGATCCGGGGCATCGGCTGAGCTGAGGGGCGAGGGGCCGTGCGCCAAACCCCCATGCCGGCATTCTCCCTGCTCCTCGCGCTGCTCGCCCCGAGGGAAATCTTGTTGCCGGGCGGCCGGCCAGGGCCGTGCCTGTGGAGATGGCCGCGCGCGGTGCCTCGCCAGCCAGAGGCCCGCTCTGAACGATGTCCGTCAACGAGCGGCGCGTTCTCGTCCTTGGCGCGCTGCGCGCTGGCCCGTGATACAGCCTCGCCCCTGCGCCGCCGCAGCGTTGTTAACGCCTCGCAGTAAACACAGCCTCTTGCCTACTCCAGTCGCGCCCACCTCATGAGCCGCCCCGCCTGGCCCCGCCCCGCCCTAGGCCGATCGATAGGCACTGAGAGCCTGGCGTAGCATCCCGGTGCCTGTCCGCCCACGCCGGCCGAGCCATACCCGATCCGATACCCGATCGGGTTGTTCGCGCCACGCCACGCCACGCGGGCCAGGGGAAGGGCGTCGTGGGTATGTACTCTCGTCTGCCCTATGTCCGGAGCGGGGGAGGGGCAGAGATGGACCACCAAGGGGAGGGAGGGAAGAACGGGGAGAAGGGTGGCCTCCCTGCCTCCCACCCCTGCTACTGCTACCCTCGCGTGTCTGGGGCGGGGCGTGGTGGGGAAGTACGGAGGGGGAGGTTTGCGCGGCCGCGCGCTCGGCAGCCGATGCTGCTTTGAGAGGCACAGGGGTGGCAGTAGAGGTCCGGAGCCCAGCTCGGGTCCAGAGCAGGCGTCGCGGCGTGGCGAGGCGTCGCGGTGTGGCGTCGCAAGGGACGTCCGACGGACGTCGGCGGCGGGGCGGCCCGGACGCGGCGCAGGAGAGGCCTCGTTACTCCACGGTAGGCCGCTCTCGCTACACATTTGCCGATTCCTTGTTTTGCAGCGGATGTCGCTATTCGGCGGCGCGGCACGGCGTGGCGGGGCCCAAGTGTCAACGCCTCCGTAACGACTGTTGTTGCCGCGCTGCGCCGCACCGCCCCGCACCGCCCAGCCAGCGCGGTCCAGTTGGCCGAGATAGTGGTGGTCGGGGTGGCGGGCGGCAACGGCGGCAGCTCCGGCATCGCTCCCATGCAGACATGGACCAGGTGGCTGAGGAGCGTTGCGTCCACACTGACGGCCACGGGCTGCCGAACAAGTTGGATATCTACATCCCCGCGGCACGCCGGGCACTCACAAGCACCACGACGGAGGGCGTGAGAGCAGCTGGCAGGCTGGCCTCTCGCGCCCCTTTCACGTCCTCCCCCTCACGGCCGCCAGGCCACCCGCTCTGCAGTCCGGCCACGACCGCGGCGAAGCTCATGGAACACCTGTCGAATCCAACGAGGGGAGAGCCGGCCGACGCCGACGCGGCACGTGCATGGCCGCTTCACCCTCACGGCGCTCTTGTTGCAGATGATGGCCCTGTGCTGGCGGCGCGCGCGGGGCGCCGTGTTCTGCGGCCTGTGGCTGGCGTCTATCCTCAGCGGCTGGCTGCTGCTGTGCTGCCCACTGCTGCCCCTGCTGGTGCTGCGGCCCCGCGCCTATCGTGTGGCCATCGACATCGTGTTCTCCATGTGGGAGCTCTACCCCGCGGTAAGGCCACGCCAGGCCACTCCAGGCTACGCCAGGCCAGCACAGCAAGGCCGCAAGGCCGAGTCTCCAAGCCACGCTCCTTGTTGCAGGCGCTGATCCGCGTGGTGCTGCGCACCAAGGTGGTGGTGACCGGTGACGCAGTGAGCGGCGGGGAGCGGTCACTGCTGGTCATGAACCACCGCACCAGGCTGGACTGGAACTTCTTGTGGGCGGGGATGCACCTTGCGGCCCGCCGCGGCCCGCAGGCCACCCGCCTCAAGTTCGTCCTCAAGGCGCCCATCGCGCACGTGCCAGGGCCAGGTAAGAGTGGCTGCTCCTGCTGGTCCCGCCCCTGGACGGGGCGCGGCTAGGCGCGGCCTTCGCGCGGCCTAACGGTGTTGCTTTCCGCAGGCTGGGTCATGCAGATGGCATGCCACCTATACATCCACAGGAACTGGGAGAAGGACCAGCGGCTGCTAGCGCAGAGCCTCCGCTTTTTCAAGGACACCAACCACACTTGCCAGGTCGGGCGGAGCGCGGATGAAAAGGAATGAGCTCGTCCGCAGGGTTCGAGATGATGACAGGGAGTCTGTTCTCTTTGCAGATCCTGCTGTTCCCGGAAGGCACCGACCTGACGGCGCAGAGCACGGCACGCAGCGACCGCTGGGCGGACACCCGCGGCCTGCCCAAGTACGAGTACGTGCTGCACCCAAAGACCACCGGCTTCGTGTTCCTGGCAGACACCATGCGGCAGTGTGAGTGTCGATCCTAGATTCGTGTGCAGCCGTGCGCATGGTATGATGCCCCAATAGCTTCGGATCCGTCCCTGCCAGAGGCGGCCCGAGGTGCGGGGAAGTCCCAGACCCGCCTGGTCTGGCTTCGTCTCGCCGCGGTGGCCGATGGGTATAGATCTTCGTGCTGCTTAGCTTCCCTCCCCCTCCTTTCAATCCACCTGACGCGGAGTGATGACAGCCATGAAACTACCACGCATCGCCGAGGCTAACAAGAAGTATGCCGCCGGTGCTGGGTGTGTGTGTGTGTGCGGGGGGGGGGGGCTTGTGTTCCTCGGCCAGGATTACAAAACGCCCCTGAGCAATGTAGTAGGCAACAGGCAACCCATTTGGCATTATTCCCTCCGGAAGTAGGCAACTCTCTCCGCCAACCTCCCGTGGGGCGTTCTTCTTGAAGGGTTTATAAGAGAGCGCGCACTGTCCTTTTCTCTGCAGATAAAAATTTGGACGCCATCTACGATGTCTCCGTGGGATATCCGAGAACTCTGGTGCAAAGTGAGGTGGATTTGTTTCAAGGCAGTGTTCCAGAGGAGATCCACTTTCATTTTAAAAGGTACAAAACGCGTGTTGAAAAAATTCTTATTCTGCATTTCAATAATAATAATAAATAAAGAATAAAACTATCAATAATTTTTTTTAGGTACAATTTGGCAGATATTACCAGAGTCAGAAAACGACTTGAAGGCTGTGGTTAGAGCACAAAGTGTGGAGAGAAAAGGAAGACAAACTGTGGTCAGTTTTACACAAGATGGTTACTTTAAGGAGCCACCAAACTCAGAAATGGAAAGGAGAGAACCAAGAGCCTACTGGAAAACTGCTTTTATGCTTGGCATTATGTTTTCTGACAGGGTTGATATGTTTAGCATTAATGATGTTGATGCTGGTAAGACACAGCTGATCAACTGTATGCATTGGCACATGCCACTCATCTTCATTATTCTTTCATTAACTTGGATATGGTGCCCA